>VKOC01000823.1:0-124312 GCA_009364415.1 Spea multiplicata | reverse complement strand
CTCGGTGCCGGCTTGTAATGCTGAGCGCCCGAAATGACGCCATCTTCCGGGGCCCTGCATTAAATCCAGCACCGAGACCGAGCTAGAGGGCTCGCAGAGGAGAGAGAGGGGCGCTGAGCGGGTACTGACAACTTGGTAAGCGAAAACCACTCGGCGCCCCCCTCTCTCTCTTCCGCTTTAAAAAAAAAGAGCAGCCCCTTCAAAAGTGCCGCCTGGAGCAATTGCCCCACTCTGCTCCATTGTAGGGCCGGCCCTGTTCAAACATACAGGTATTACCGGTATTCTAGATATTATTACTTCAAAGTTTCTTTGAGCAGGGCCCTCCTGAACTTTTATTTCTAGAAGTTCAAATTGTTATGTGATGCGCTGCTTGTTATGCTTTCCCATCGTACAGCGCTGCAGAATATGATGGCGCATCAAAAATCATTAAATAATAATAAGGATCGGAATGATAAATTACAGTTTTGTTGGTTGAGCAGCATGCAGATTTCAGATGTCTATGTATGGATCTAGCAGCTGGCATGTTAGAGATGAGTACATTTTGGCAATGCAATGTGTAATCAAACTGTAAATGTGTTTATTAGAAGGACATAATGTGTGAAATATATCTGTTGAATGGGTTACTGCTAGCGTTATGAGCAGTGTGTTGGGACACACTTTTAGTTGATGAAAAGTTACATTTTTTTGAAAAACAAATTCCAGTCGATATTATATATATTTAGATATTTGTTGATTACATTTGGGTGGAAAGAGTGGGTTTTTAGGCACACTCTTGGTCAGAGGAGCCCTCCTCATACAGACAGTGCCCTAATGAGGTGGCAGAAAGCAAGGCTGTACCCTCCATGATGCAAGAAGGACAGCTGCCGCATCACAGTATATTGTGTATTTTTCTGATACTGTTCATATGTTTATTTGAATAAATGTATTCAAAAAAGGGCAATAAAATAGTAAGAACAGCATGCCTTGTATATAAAATGTATGTCCTTTATTTGAATAAACTTAATCAATCCACAACATGAGGGGTGTGCTTGAGCTTCTTGTCGCCAATGCCCCAGTGCCAGCCAATTTATGACTTCCATCGGATATCCTTGACCACTAATAATTCCATAAAACTCATGCACACAGTTCCCCCCTGCACAAATTGGGCATAGCTTCCCCAGTGAGCAAATTTCACCATAAAAATGTATATAAAACATAACATGAATTGATATTTAGGCCCTGCTAGCAGAGAATTATGAATATATGCATTGCTTTTGTGTATAAGCTAACAGTAACTAGGGGATAGCAGGTCCAGGATAGTAGCAATGCCCTCGCTGCAAAACTGGGGGGCAAGTGCTGTATCTCAATGGGCCAGTTACAAGGGAGATCTCAGCTATACTCAGCTGCCTGCAGGTTTACACTACCCAGTACTAGGCGCTGCATGCCTTTAAATCACAGACTACCAGGTTATGACATCATACGGGGCAGTTGGGGGCCCCTGCCCTGGGTCAGGCTCAGGGCAGCACCCGAGGTAAACGCAACCCTGCAAATAATGCATAATAATGAAACACTTACCTTTAAAAAAATAGCTGTTATAATCATCAATTGGCATATGGAACGGTGTAGAAGATATAAAACTATCACAAGACTGGCTGGAAGAGGTTAAATTAGGTTTTTAAATCTTTGACTGTGGAAAACTAGTTATTGTAGGTATAAGGTTACTTACAAAATTGTCACATGCGCCAATCATCGCCGCGCTCCAATCATCCTCCTTCACGACGCGATCGGTTCGCTGCTTCGTGAGACAGGTGAGTAGTATGAATGTATCAGAATGCCAGGGCCCTGGAGCAATAGGTGCCGGGCCTCTCAGAATCAGGGGCACTGGAGCACTTACTCTATCTGCTCTGGCGTTAATCCGACCATGCCCTTATAACCATACCTGGGAACTCTCCGGGTTTGACCCGGAGCTCTCCTGTGAAGTACCGCTTTTCCGGGTAAAGACCCGCAGGAGCCCTGCTCCCCGCCCATTTTTCCCTTAAATGGGGGTGTTTTCTCGCCAATGTCAGCAGGAACTCCCATGACGTCCGTGGGAACGCCCACCGACGTCAACAGAACCGCCCACCGACGTCAGCGGAACCGCATGGCGACGTCAGTGGGCAGTCCTGGTCGCGTCCCATAAGGGAAGGCTCCGTGGTAGCCGGAGTTCAGAAGTTTCCAGGTATGCTTATAACTGCCCTGAGTAGGTAAACTTTCTAGAGCAGGTAGCCCTGCCACCTCTGTCTCCTTGCCTTTATAAGTGGAGGTTTTGTGGACATGAGCAACCTGGTCTATGTTGATCTAAGAACCTTTCCAAAAGAGAACCGTTCCAAAGAGAAATTGCACATTTTGTATGCCATTATTACTTTAAAAAGACTAAATAGTTAATATTGAAAACAACAATTTGTAATTAATGATAAGCTTTGCATGTTATAATTTAAACACAAGTTTAATTAAATTGTTCTTGTTTGTGTTTTTCCTGGCAGGACAAGTAAACCAAAGAAACCAAATAAGTTAATAGACAATTTAAACAGCTGCAAAAATCATCACATTGAAGGTTCTCTTTTGTTTAAACCTTGAATTGTGAACCGAAGGAAGAACAAATTGGATTACTGTTCTCCTAAGGTTTGGCAGATAAAGATGACTAAGAACAACAAACAATTATTAAAATGTAATTTAAGGCTCACAAAAACCATGCAGTCAAAATATTGTACATGGGATTTGTTGTACTGCAGGAAACTATCCCAAAAACTGCTTCAAATGTGAAGAACCGGATATCACTGGTCATAAGCAGGTCCTGGTGCATTTAATAATACAAAGTTTCTACAATATGAAAGTGCTCTAAATATCGCCTAAATTATTTAACGATATAATTTATCACATCACAGCGCTCAATTGCCCTAAAGTCATTAAAATGTATAGAAACAGCAACATGTGCTTAGAATAAAATTTCTGGCAACCAAAACATCTGAGCAGACAGAAACTCTTCATTTCTTGGTTAATTTGCTTAAATAAGTTTCCAGTATTTAGGTAAGGCATTTGTAACATGACATATAGTAAGATGAACCAACCGTGGGAGACTCACATTTTTGTTGAGGTGGACATTTCTCTAATGATGGTACAGACACATTGCTTCTCCCAAACATTGTACTGTTTTACTATAAATATGTACTCCTTTAGTGTTCATTAAGAAGGAGATATTACATGACATATGGCTCCTGATGTTTACCTAGAAAATAAATATATAAATGCAGTTGCATTCCTAAACCTTGGAGGAGAGGAAGACAACGTCACCGGAAGCTACACCATTTTGGCAGAAGTTATATCCGCGGAGATGCGGACAAAGATAGAAGAGATACAATGTAAGAGAGAAGATAGAAGATACGGAAGCGGAAGTCAGAGATACTGAGTGATGAAATTTGTGAGCGTAGTTTTCGTCTGCTTCGTGGGGGTCTGGCCTTGTTTTCGTGGCTTTGTATGAATCAATAGTAAAAGCCCTGCAATTTTGAGGTAAAAGGCTTTTTTTTTCCAGGTTGTAAATATATGTTTAGATTTTTGTTAACAAAAATTGCCTACCTAAATTAAATAACTTCGATCCATTAAGTATTATAAAATCTACAGAAACATAACTTTGACAGCAGATAAAAACGAATTGGCCCTCAGTCCTTCATCTTGTCTTTGATTTGGAAAGTTTTATGCCTATCACATGCATGTTTAAATACATTTACTGCATTAGCCTCTACAATGTATTGTATATTAAAAAAAAAACAAAGAATAAAATTCCTTTAATACTGTATGTCTATAAAGATTGTTCTTCTTCACCTTCTACATCTGCTTCGCTCGCGAAACTGGGAATCAAGCCCAGTCTAAAACAAGGATTTAACTGGATTTAAAGGGAACAGCTTCCAGTAAGAGATATCTAATTACTGTATTTCTAAGACAAAAAGTTAATTTATAACCAGGGCAATGAAGAAGGCCTACAGCTTCACTAAAATTATGGGTTACGTGGTGGATCTGTGTAAGGTTTCCATTTGGATACAAGCAGTGTTTTAGTGTTTTGCCCATGAAACTAATTCTACACAAAACTATAATTCTATGGCCATTTCATCCGGCCGCTGAAGTAATTGTGTAGCAGCAGAAATTTAAAACCATCAGGGCCCCAACGAGTGATGCATGCATCGTTGGAGAAGAGATCTGTCCTCTCTTGTGGCTATTGCTTTGGCATCTGTGGGCACACCAGGGAGCCAAAAATGGAGGTGAACATCCCAAAAGCAGGAACACCACTGGGAAGTTGTCTGCTATCCCGGTAGGCTAGTCTGGCCTTGGATGCAAGGAATGACTCTAAATGGTGAAACTTGACTATGAAGTGGAATAGCCTGTGATAATTGGCATTCTATTATGGTGAATAATTATCATGCTGGATTGTTCTAGGTTATGGCTAGATATGGTAAACCTCACATTATTAGTGTCACAAAGCAAGTCTCTAAATGGGACAAAACTTATTTACAGTTCAACTTCAAAAGGGGTGGACTACTGTATGTTTTTATAAAGAACAAAATATGCAGTGCAGTCATTTCTAGTTACCAACATTTGCTTGTCAAGAAATACTAGTGACTTTATTGAAAAAAGGGGACAGGGTATAGAGATTACAGCAGGAAAAATAATCACACAGCTGGAGACGTAATTAGCCACTCGCTATACCATAAGAATATAACCCTTACTTCACTACAAATACCTATAATGTCAGTGTTAAACAGGACATTATTACCTGGAATATTGAATGGCTATTATGTTTCTCATATAATTGCATCAATGTAACTGCTACCACATGTATGTAGATGTTCTTCTTCTGATGCAGTTATCAGTGGTTCCATTTCACTTTACCAACAAAGAAGTCAATAGATCACACTAGCAATGCACATAATGTATATGGAGGTAATAAACCTCCATATCTCCTGATCTGCCTATTCAGACCAAGCTCTCATTACCGGATTTCCACTGTCAGAAAAAGCCTGCACCGATCAAACTCACATTCGTTTCTAGTCTGTTATATACAAGATTGCCAGGTACATGTATAGGTAACATTATTTTTGGGAATGTGCGTCATACCATGCAGATTGCTGACACTTTTTCTGAACATCAGGTCGTATCAGGATGATGGACATGCCATGGATTCACAGGACATATGTCCTCCCACGAACACAGTAAAATAGCTTGTGGATAGCATGCATGAATATAGTTACACAGACATTATATTCAGCATTGCTTTATAATGAAATAGCAATACTGAATTATAACGTACCACAAATAACAATACAACAAGGAATTTAAACTGTATTGATTTTCAGCGTGTTGGGTAAATGACCGTGTAGATTAGTACCATCCAGATTTTATTTTCCCAGTGAGGGAACCTTAGGTTATCGAAGTCGGGCAAAAGCAAGGGCGAATATATAAAGCGAAGAAACCAATTTGTGTTTTTCACACCTTCACTAAAGTACTATAAAATTAGTGAGCCCGTAAAACCATATATTAACATTATTACATGCTAAACCACCCCAGACATCATTTATATACCGGTATATATAGTGCCTAAATGTTGAACCTCCATTATTAGCAATTAGAGAGCCAGGAATTATAAAACAAATACTACTATAAATGGTGTGTTAAGCATGTGAGATATGCAATATATAATGCGCAGTGATGTGTCAAATGCAGTTGACTTGAACTTGACAGCCAGATGCCACAACTTGACAGGAGCTAGAGGTAGTTGGGGTAGAGAGAAGAGCGAGGGGAGACATGATAAAAACTTGAAATGTATAGAGATGAGAAAAAAATGAAAAGAGGAGTGCCAGAATGAAAGGATATGATTCAGACTTAGAGTAAAACTGACAGGTCATATGAGAAAATTCTCCTTTACATAAGGGTAGTAGATACCTGGACTAGATTTTAAGTTGAAGTGGTAAAGACAGACACAGTGAGAAATTCAAACGTTTGTGACTAGATGAACGGCGATTTGCGTTCACATAGTTGACTGTTGAGTGGCTTTGAATTGAGTCTCAGTTATTCTCTCTCCAACCACTTTTGTTAAGGATCATTTTTAACACCACTTCTTTAAAGTGTAGCCTGGTTTTGGAACATCACTCCTCCAGTGTACCCTGTGCTCTTCTGGAAAAAAATAAAAATAAAAACATACATTGTGGAGATGCTAGAGAATCCATGATTGTGGTCCTCATTGGCATCCTGAAAATGTATGATTATTTTCTTTTCCTTTTATTTTTTTTTTACTGTTTTATGACCACAGCGTGAAATTTCCGAGGTGTTTAAGAAAAGATGAGGTATATATTACATATTTGAATACATTTTGAGTTAATGGCATTTATGCACACAAGGCACCACCTATTTAAAGTATAAAGCAGTGAGAATATATTTAAATATAGAAGATTTACAATAGGAAGCAAACACCAGGAACATAACATTTTAAAGGTAATTCTTCTACCACTAATGCTGCTAATAACGATATATATCTTTTCTGAACAAGTAAAGTACTTGAATGCTCCATTACAACAATTTGGAAAATATGATTGTTAGAGATTTGGAAAGTTTTTTAACTGTAGATATAAAGAGAAAGTAACAAAACTAAAAAAAATATATATTCACATAATTATAAAAAATAATTACATCACATTATTGCAAGGGTTTAAATAATATACTAAAAGATATCAATGATAATGGCTCATGGTGATGTTCCTAGTTCAATTTGCTTTTTAAATGCAAAAAGTGTTTTATTACTCATACTGTGGACAGTTGTGTGGCGGAAAATGGGACAGATGTATTGAAGAATCATTAAGAGATGCATTATGATGTTTGTTTTAACAGTAAAATAATGCACAAACAGTGTGTTCCAGGATATGGAATAAATATGAATTTCCCTTTTATAGCAATATTTTCAATTCAAATACTGTACAAAACTAACTTTTGTAACAGTATAGAAGATGACATTTGTCTCCAGAGTGGTTGATATCTTCTATGGTTATTTAGATTCTACTCAATAGAATTGAGGCATTTCTTGGATGTTGCAGCACCTGGTAAAACATCATTCAATATTTTAATATTTTTGAGCCTAGCAAGAGTCATTTTAAGATTTATTTTATTTTTGTTTATATTTAATTTAATTAAAAAACCAAATACACTTTTTCCCTTCTTGGGAAGAGGTAGAAATGTTGTTTTTCACTCTGTTTTCTGCGATCTCCCCTGCATTGATCACACTGTGATTAGAAAGCAGGGCTCCATTGATTTGCATTGCTTATGGTAATGTGTCTGATCAGCCAGCAGGGGGAGCAATAGGGTATCCCAGCAAAGCCGAGACATCTCTCCTGTCTCTAGTGACCTTCTGGTTGTTTATTATGTTTTTCTATTGAAATCACTGTATACCACAAGAGGTAAACTACTGCTTTCTTACAGACATTGATGAGAAACTTGAACTTAGTCATAAAACAAAACGATATTTGCCCTGTTTACAAAGTTTATCTCTCATTGATCAAAACATGAAAACGAACACGAAGGGGGCCTTTTCGTTGTCCAGCCCGAATACCGAACAAATGAGCATGACGGCGGCAAAGCGCATACGAAGACACACAACACGAAGAATATTCGTGTTCGTCTTCTTTTACTAATCTCCCTGGTCCATTTCCAGCCTACCGTATCTACGCAGCATCGCAGGGGTTAACGGGAGTAGAAATCCGTAGGTTGGCTGTTGGGAGTTAAAGGGCCCTGCGGGCGACCAATAGATTCGCTTGGATGGCCCTTTAACTCCTGATGGCGGAACTTGGCCTGGGGAGACCACCCACTCCAAGAGTTAAGTGTCCGTACGAGTGACTCTATTGGTCGTTCGTATTGACCTTTAACTCTTGGAGCGGGGAGACCAGCAGGGGGCTCGTCTGCCGGTGACCCATAGATTTGCTCGTATGGACCTTTAAAATCGTGGCGCCAAAGCTGCTGCGTAGTGTGTACTGCATTAACCCCTTCTCCAAATAAAGAGCAAATTTGTAATGTTCATTTCATTTACATTTGCAGGCTCTTTTTCTTATTAGGCTTACGCTTGTTCAGTAGCTCAGTTAATTACCATACAGAGGCAAGCTGCTGCTATCTGCGTCAAAGGTGCATCAGCAGAAGTGTGAGATGACTCAACCCAGATACACTTGCCTAGCTTTGCTTGCCGTCATTTCTGATGTTCCTCTGAAGTCTCTGCGGAGCGTGTGTCAAAATGTTATAGATCCATGAGTAATAAACACTGTGATGTACCGGTAATACCTAGAGACTCGGGATTCATAGATGTGAGTTTACTCATGTATTACATTTTCTGTTACAGTGCATATTTATTCCTTGTTTGGGAAACCACTGAACATCATGTTTTGTTGTACTGAAAATCCACAATATGTCCGTTTTAGAGACTGTTCATCAACATATCTAAAAGATTTATATTATCAGTCATGTGCGGGCTTGTTATTATTAACATCCTTACATCATGTCCAGCAATATTTATTGGTGAAGAAAATACGACACAACAAGGTGTTTTTATGCATCTATAAGAGCATCTACAAATTGCTAAATTAAATAAAGTAAATTTGTCCCACACAAGAACTGTTTTTCTTTATTCAATAGAGCAGAAAAACAAATTTCATACAGGTAATTTCTTAATATACCTAATATATTTCACTACATAACTGGATTAGTGAACTAATCATATATGCAAAAGGTCATATTTAAAACTGATTCTTGGGTTAATTAATTAATATTAAAAAAAGATCTATCTATGCTATTATGGAAATAGGTGGGAAAGATGATCAGGTGCTAAAACCACTGACCTAATTCTGATACATACAGCAACAAGTGAAAAGTATATCCTTACTGGTGATTTCTTCACACATTACGTCCCACTAACAAATTAATACAATGGATAGCCATCCGTGCTCCATTTGAGCTTCGAGCTAACTGCTTATTGATAAATCTGGTAAATTAGGTAAATTTGGTGTATTAACCAATTCAAGACCAGGACGTACCTGGTACTTTCGGGTGTCAAAGGTCACTGGCAGACCGGGACGTACCAGGTACGTCACCTCTGATACGCGATCCAGCATTGCTTTGAACGCTGGGATCGCGAGGGGCGGCTGCTACTGACCGCTGGTGTCCCAGCGGATCAGAAATAGCAGCCACCCCCCCTCAATTCCGTGCACGTTGAAATCGCTTGCAGCGAATCACGAGCACGGAATTTAAATATTTTAAAAAAAACTGCGGTCTTCTAGGGAAGACGCAGTTTGCAATTACACATTTGTATTATTCACCCCTCTGAAGAAGCCGAAAGGCGAAAAGCGTGGATAATAACAAAAATGCGATTTTACTGTGTTTTACATTTATTATGTTTATTGTACCATATTTTTGGGGATAAAATTTTACATGCCCAGCCTGAAATTTGCCAACGGTACCAGCGATGGCAAGACAAGCCATTATGGCCAACAGTTGGGATAGAGACTTGTTTTTTAGTAATTCAGTATTTATTTTTGCTGTACGGGGTTCTTTCTAGTTCTTACTATATGCATAAGTACTGAGTGGGGTTCCAACACTATTATTAAATGTTTACCCCGACAAGACAAACTGGTCTTATATTCATTGCACAAGATTTGTACACATAAAGGAGCCCCATGAAACATGATTCTAAAAATGGTCAAATTCTACAAAAACTCACATTCGATCATAATGATTATACTCTATTTTTTTTATAATGGAACCTGATGTTGCCTTTTTTAGTTTTGATTTCAGATTCCCCACAGGAGAAAAGTAATTTTCAAATATATGCTACAGCTGTAAATTAAATAAACACTTTAAAATGTGGTGTGAAAGCTATAAAACAATCCCGCTATTAAAGGTGATGATCAAAACAAGTGGATAATTTCTAGCGAAATGCTCTTGTAAAATATGTAAAACCAAATCTTATTAGCTTATTTATTAAAATAATTTTAAAAAGTGCCCATCACAGTAAACATTAAAGTTCTAATTAAATGTAAATCATATATAATAATACACCATATGCAAAGCAGGCATTGCAAGTTTAAACCAGGAAACAAAATTAGCATAGTAAATGTACTAAATACAGTAGAACATGTAAAAATTCATTAAATAAGAATTGGAAAGGTATGTCTGTGATCACCTAGGATGTACGGTACTTAACAGTTCAGAAATGCTTTAAAATACCCTTATTGGTCTCTACTTCTTCCTCTAATTGGTGTTATAACATAAAAATGTATATGAAAACTAACTGGTTAGAATTTGCTTAGCTATAAAAAGTTTTCACCAGAAAATCTATATCTCATTCTTACTGACCGACAGAGCTCCATGAGGTTATACATCCCGCAAACTGCAGGGGGCAGCACTTCAGCAATATGTGACACTGGATGTATGGAGGATGTGGCCAAAGGTTGGTTAGCAAATCAGAAGAATAGCAGAAAATAGAAATATAAGCAACAAAAAAATAAAATGTATTTAATACTAGAATTATTCACCCTATCCTACCATACCAAACACAAATGAATGTGCACAAATTAACAAAACACTGTTGTTTTTTTTTTACTTCCTCGTTCCCTAACCTTGTTTTGGAACAAAATAATTAATAGTAATACATTAATAGCAATTACACATTGTTCTGCTATAGTTTAAGGAATAAGGAATATTGTAATATTGATGGTCTGATTTCACCTTAGGAGCGATAGAATGAAATTTAAAAGTTTATCTGAAACAGATTAAATGTTATAAAGCATGCAAGATGTGTTCTGATCTAAGAAACGAAACCTAAAATGCGTTACTTTAAAAAAAAAAAGTATTACGCAGGATTGTATTATGTAACATTTGCAAAGGTCAAAAAATGAGGAAATTAACATTTAACTGGAGCTCTCTCAGGAATAAAAATGCAAACTTGGCCAAAGTCTACAAACACAAGTAAAGAAGTTAATGCAATCAGGGACTTGGGGATAAGTTGGTATAATTAACTATTGTCCGAGATAAAAACTCATGAGAAATTGTTTTAGTTATTCGTGTAAGATGGAAGATAATTATAAATGCCATGGTATACAGATAAATAGTTGAAGAAGAGGGGGGGGGAGACAACTGCCAGCATGCCTTTAAAATGGTTCTGACAAATTGTTTCAGTAGGTAATTATCCAGGGCTTAATAAATATTAATATAAATAAATTATTTCTCAACATAGGACCAAGGCCAATTTTATTCCCCGGTCCAGTCCTGCAATTACACATATGGTCCTTTTCTCTATATTTCTAATCAATATAAGATGAACACTGTAGGGTATTTTTAGAAACATACATTTTTATTCTTCTTAAATGGCAACTGTCCTCAAGTACTGTCTTTTGTATTCACCCTTACCAACGCTTTAAGCAATAAGGTAGAAATTAATTAATGGAAGAAGTAATCATGCAGATCTTCAAAATCAATGGAGGTACCTTCTGTGAATGCGTCAAGAAATGTGTCAGGAAATGTGATCAGCCAAGTACGTCTCCTGCGCGGAAACTAGCTGGGGTGGAGAAAGGTGGCAAATGCATGGCGGGATTACATTTTAGAGTTGACAAAATAATTTGCAGGATTGCCATTCTATTCTGTAATTATTATCTGTAGTATTTTTTAATGAGACGGTTATTGCATCTGAGGTGGGTTATGGAGGTATATCAGAAAAATATCCAACCGCCTGCAAATGAACCTTCAATGTATACATCGCAATTCCTATTTTGGGAATATACTGTAAAATATACTGTTCAATAAAAAATGACAGAGCTTCTTAACCTCGTTTTGCACACTAAATCAGTAAGCTCCTGAAGGGGGTCTGTAACATCTCCAAACAAAGAGGCACTGTGTAGATGGATTTCTTGCTGAGACAAAAGAGGTGAATGGAATGGCATAAAACATCGCCCGCAGTTACTTGTACAATTTCCCAGAAGGTGACACATTAGATCAATGGCACACATAATGAATTCATGTACCGCAATCCCAATCTTTAGGAAGCAAACAATGGAAATACATGTTAGTGAATTTTTCACCACTAGGTGCTCATACTTCACGTTGGAAACTCAATAGCTCATTTTCTGCACCCTCTTCAAAGGGCACCGCGTGCAACGAGTGTAATCAGGGTTTCTATGTTCCCGAAGCAATTTGAAATGTTAGTATCAGGCAGCGCTTATTCAAGTGTCTGGTGTCACCAAGTTCATCCCGCAGAGCCTTTGTAAAAGAAACAAACGTCTTTGCCCGCTCGCTTGAGAGCTCAAGGTTGTCCAAGTTCATGACGTGCATTTCTGTACACGGTTCTGCCTTTTGAGGTTTCCAACTGCAGCGGAAATAAATATACAGAACTAAGAAACATTAACGTACCCGTGACATTAAAGAAATGCAAAGCGTCAGATCGGTGCACAAAATTTCATCTATAACGGGTTTGTGATTGCTACTTTCCTGGAAAAATTACAGCCGTTTGTGACAAATTTGTCATTTGTCACAAACGCTTTAGTGGTGTTACAGCAGAGAATAAAGATTAACGATAAAATTGACAATACATGGAATTGACAATAACATGGCACGCTCGTTAAGACCTTATGGTGTATTAGGAGGTAAAGGAGGAATGAGACGGACAGAGAGGGACTACTTGGGTGAGGATTATTTGATTGAAGCAAAGATTGTGTGTAGAAATCAGAGGCTTGGCGATCTCTTCTTTGGGGGAATAGATGGTTTCTTTCAGAACGCTGGTTCTGGATGGGCAGGCTGGATTGGACGAATGGTTCTTATCTGCCGTCACTTTCTTTGTTTCTTTGTTGGTTGTGGATAATAAGATACTATGTTTATTATTAAGATATTAAGTTTCGATACTTCTCTGAAAATGTGTTTTATTTAGTGTTTAAAGTTAAAATAAGTAGAAGAGAGTCTGAAAGAACAAGGTGGGCAGTTTCAGAAAGCACACACAGTATGGCTAACTAAATGGGAAGGATTATGGCACTGGAGGAGAGAGGAAAGTCAAGGGCAGAGTGAAGAGGTGAGGTTAGGAGAGTTCTTGGAGATCAGAGATATAAGGGTTATCTATAACGGCTCAATTGGAGTCCTTCAATTAATTTTGACATTTATATTGAATCTGTAATATCTGTAGATGAAACATTCACTTTAATGCAGATGTCTCTCTAGGTCGTCATGTTAGTATAATGATTGTTTGATTTACATAGTTACATAGTTCATAAGGTTGAAAAAAAGACCTAAGTCCATCAAGTTCTACCCTTCTACCTAACCTTCCTATCCTTGATCCAAAAGAAGGAAAAAAACCCTAATTAAGCTACTTCGAATTCTGCCATCAGGGGGAAAAATTCCTTCTTGACTCCAAGAGGCAATCGGATTTCTCCTTGGATCAAGAAGCTCTTAAATATTAATGTTATTCTATTTATATCCCTGTATGTCATGCCTTTCTAAGAAAATATCGAGGCCCCTTTTGAAGGTATCTAATGTATTGGATAACACCACCTCCCTTGGAAGTGAATTCCATACCTTTATTGTCCTCACTGTAAAGAATCCCTTCCTTTGTCATCTATGAAACCTGCGCTCTTCCAGTCTCAGAGGGTGACCTCTTGTTCTTTGTATATTTCTGTTAATGAATAATAAAATAATAAAAAAATGCCAGTTTTCCATTCTCATTTTCCTGCATTTAAATGGTTAAATTCTTGATATAGTAAAATGCTATTTGTATTTAATTTTATGCTAATTGTCATGGATTTATTCGTAGTCTCTGTGGCCATTGAAGTCAATGCAAAGGACCTAATCATCCATTGTCACAGCATGAAGGTCTTGCTCTTACATTGAGTACTTGAAACTAGAAGCAAAAAGCATTAAAACACCTGTCCTTCAGGGGACGCCATGGGATTTTATTGGAAAGCATTTAATTTAATTACATATTGATGATTAAATAGCTAATTGGAGAGGTCTTAATTTCGTTATTATTATCATTAAATGATAGGGGTATTTTATTCAAATAGAAGGCTAAACGGTGCACCTTAAACGATGGCAAAATTAACCATTTGACGACTGGAGACGTTAAAAAAACATTTTGATTAATTAAAGTAAGAAAACAATAAAAAAAGCATTTTAAAGAGACATAGTTAACATAGTAGTCATAAGGTGGAACTGTGCATAAAATAAGGTGAAACTGCGGGTTTCGTTAGGACTCTTTACTATGTTTCCAAAAAAATACAATGATGTTTGATTACACTTTTTAAGAGCATTCAGTTGTTCACTTTAAAAATGTGGAAACATTTGTCATATCAATCAAGATAACTATTTTCTTTGAGACCTATATGATAGTAGTGAGATAGATTTGGTTAAAGACTCAAATCTTAACTGGTTCTCGGTCTCGTCTTAGATTCAGTATTGTGCAATGGCTATCCAATTCTACCACTTCTGATGAGAGGCTTTTAATTTTATCTTTCACCCTCTTGGTAAAGTAAAACTTAATCTTAAACCCTTGACCTTCCCGTTTTAGATTATGACCTTTTTGTTTCTTCTCCTTTAAATTAAACTTCCCTCCTGTACGTTGTTAAATCCCTCCTCTGAACTCTCTCCAATTTGTCAAAACCCAATGCTGTATTCTGCTTTGGGATTTTTATGTCCCAAGTGCATTATTTTACATTTGTCAACATTAAACTGCAGCTGTTTTTCCACAATTAAATGGAAGTGACTTGCCATTTAACACGTTCTACCAGAAATGTCCAACCAGTTTGCAGACCTTTGTATTATCAGCAAAAAGAAATACCTTACCATTAAGACATTTTGTAATAATGCTAATAAAAGTATTAAAAAGTATGGGCCCAAGGGAGAGTGCCAAACGCATTGATTCTCATTTCTAAGGTACCTCCTCTTCACCTTTCCATTGTAAAAGCTAAACAGAAGTAATTATTTAGGCAGTCAGCTAGATCATTTTCCTTATTTCTATAGCTTCCTTAATTTGCTTTTAATTATTCCTTGTTTACTTTCTCTCCTTTCACTCATAAATCTAAAAAAGTTGTATCACTGTTTTTGTTAACTTGCCAATTTTCTCCTCCTTGTGTGTTGTGGCTCATCTAATAAAGTATTTTGCCTCGTTAAGCTTATTTTTTATATTTGCTCTCATCTTCCACATTATGGCTCTGCTAGATAGTACCTTCTTCTACTTCGACATTTCTGCCAGAGGCGTATATAGGGTATGGCAGCTATGGCACGTGCCATGGGCGCCATCCCTAGGGGGGCGCCGGTGAGCGGCTTTTAAAAGCCTTTTTTTGTTTTGTTTTGTTTTTTTTTTATGCGGAGGAGAGAGAGGGGCGCCTAGCAACCGCTCGACGCCCCTCATTCTCCTCCACGAGCCCTCTACCCCCGCCCCGGTGCCGGCATTTTATGCTGAGCGCCGCAATATGCCGGCATATTGCGGCGCTCAGCAGTGAAACAGCCGCCACCAGCAAGCGGCTTTTAAACACTGATGCGGAGGAGAGAGAGGGGCGCCTAGCAACAGCGTTTAAAAGCCGCTCGCTGGTGCCCGCTGCTTCACTGCTGGGTGCCGAAATATGACGTCATATTACGGCGCTCAGCCGTGAAGCCAGCGGCACCAGCGAGCCGAGCTGCAGGAAGAGAGAGCAGCGCATCAAGCCTCCCGTTCCGCTGGATTCAAGTGAGGGGGATATATAGTGCGGATAGAGGGTTGGGATAATAGTGGGTAGGAATATGGGGGGTATATAGTGAGGTGGGGGGGGATATTTAGTGGGTTAGAGGGGGGTATTATAAGTGGAGGGGATATAATAGTGGGATTAAGGGGGGGAATATAAAGTGGGTAGCAGGGGGGATAATTGTGGGTAGGGGGAGAGGGTATATGGGGTGGAAGAGGTACTTTATCAGTTGGGTGGGGGTATATTGTGGTAAGGTGGGAGGAATATATAATGTAAAAGGGGGGGAGATATAATATAGTGGTAAGGGGGGAGAGTATAATATATATACTACTCGTGGGTGGCGGGGAGGGTATAATATAGTGAGGATGGGGAGGATATTTAGTGGGTTAAGGAGGGGAAGAGGATACTTATAATGGGTAAGGGGGGAGAGCTTATATAGTGGGTAAGGGGAGAGTATATTATTAAATATATTAGTGGTTAGGGGACGAGGTATCTATAGTGGTGGGGATATTAGTGTGGATAGGGGAAGAGAATATATAGTGGGGTAAGGGGGAAGAAGTATTATATTAGTGGGTAGGGGGGACAGGGATATAGTGGGAGGGGGGAGGATTATAGATGGGATGGGGGAGATAATTATAGTGGGTAAGGAAGACTATATATATGGGTAGGGGGACAGGGATATTAGTAGGGTAGGGGGGGAGGAGAGGGTTATGATTTAGGGGGGAGGATTAATTATACGTGGTAGGGGGAAGGAAATTTATTATAGTGGCTAGGGGAGGAAATATATTAGTGGGTAGGGAGAGAGGGTATTTAGTGCGGTGGTGCGAGCCGGGTAATTATAGTGGGTTAGGGGGGGAGGAGGGGATATAGGGGTGGGGGAAGAGGGATATTATAGTGGTGTGGGAGATGGATATATTTAGTGGGGTGGGAGCGGGATTAGCTGAGGTAGGGTGCGAGAAGGTATATAGTGCAAGGTAGCGGGAGGGAGAGGGAAGTTAGAAAGTGATAGGGAGGGAGAGCGGCGGTGAAAAAGTGATAAGAGGAGGGGAGGAGGGAGATATACAGTAAACGAGTGATGCATTAATGTGTGATGCATTGTCTGAATGAGGGAGAGCATGAGTTAATGTGTGGATGAGTTGTCTGAATTAAAGTGTGAATTAGTGAGTGACTGTAAAAGTGTTTGTGTATCATAGATGTAAAATTGTGGAAAGACAAAGATAGCACTAGCAGGAGGTTTGAGCCTTGGGGACCAAGATGGCACAGGCAGGGTGTATATGGGACAAAGATGGCACAGGCCAGACTGTTTGGGGACAAAGTTGATTTGTGCTGGGCTATTTGGGGACAAAGATTGCAAATCTAATGTGTGTGATCTGGGTGCTGGTCAGGTCTATGTGGGCAGTGTGGACGCCAGGGCTGACTTTGGGGTGTGCAACCTGTGATCTATGCCTGTAATTTAGGGGGTTTTAAATATACCTTTAATGCCGTGTTTTTATGTGAATTCCAATTGATCTTTACCTGCAAAGCTGGGTTTTTGTGTTATTCTGTAGATCCATATGTGCTATGCTATGTTTCCCTACATTATTCATGTGTACCTGCAAATACAGGGTTAATATGTCTTATTCAGTTGATTAATACCTGCAATGCTGTTTCCATGTGTTTATTTGATCTATACCTGCGATGCTACGTTTCATATATTATTGTATACCTGCAAATACAGGATCTGTATGTCTGATTCTGTTTATTTGATATATACCTTCAGTGCTGAGATCACAAGTGAATTTCAATTGATCTGGGTTTGTGTGTTGATCTATACCTGCTATCGGCAGCAGGGACTAATATTTATATATATATTTATATATATGGGCAGCAGGGGCTAGTAAATGGGTTTTAGATATTTGGACAGGGGCGCAATTTCAGTGCTTGCCATAGGCGCTATTTTCAGTAGATACGCCTCTGGTGGGGAGCCACACTAGCACACAGAGGTCCCAAGTCAGAAGAAGAGGCAAGAGAAGAAGCGGAGCTGTGGGAAAGGAGACAGGGACAAGGATGGCTGAGAAGATGGGAGACATTGAGAGAGCGTGAGACAGTGGGTGAGAGTGTGTAAGTGGTGTAAGTAAGAATTAGTGTGCGTGTAGGAGAGTGTAGGTGTTATTGAATTTTAAAGTGTGTGTGGAGGTGCCAAATATACGATTTGCCAAATATTTCCATAAACAACGGTGGTGGGGGCCCCAGCATTGTTTTGCTACGGGCTCTTCTTTATTATTAGTATTTGACTTCTCTATTGCGTCCATTTACTAAGGTTAACTTGATTGACCAGACTCCGGTGTGGACTATGCCCTTGCTTGCTTATCATTCACCAAACAACTCACTGATTCTATTAAATTGTTTGCAATTCAAACAAAAATAAAGGCCACATGGGCTGAATGAACATCCCCAAATACTTTAAAAAAAAAAAAAAAAACACACCAATGCCCTCCCCCATAATGCATATTATTACAAAAAATAGGTTAAATTAAATATAAAAAAAACCAGAGGTTTACATCCCATGTCTGAGCCATCGGGGTGTAATACTTCAATCTCAGAAAGAATATAGTCTACCTATACCCCCTCATTCCTCATGATCTCAGTTGAATGGGGGGGAGACTTCCGCATGGAGTAAAACCTTTAAGTTACTTTATTGTCTAGCATCCTCGGTCAATATTCACTGGCTATCTGAATACTTTCCAATAAATCCCATTGTAAGGAATAATGAATTTTCTAGTCGTGACTCACATGCACTTGAATTTTAGCGCATAGATCTTCATGTGTTTAATATGTACCTTTTCTATGTATACATTCCATACATTCCTTTATATTATTATTTATAGTATAATATACATTCTATTATTTATATTATAACACTATATAACAGTTATATTCATATTGTATTAAATTTGTGACAATACTTGACTTTTGTTGCTATGTCTTTGCATTCTAAAATAATGTATGTAATGTACACTGTTGCTAAATCAATATTTTTGTTAAAAATAATATGGCTTTTGAGGTCTCGTGTTAGACAGCCTTTGTCTATTAATGTTTCTATTGCAAATATTACCCAGATTTTGGATATTAATATATCATTATTAATTTGCTGAATTAACGATGTTAGCAATTACAAGTGCCCAACGTATAATTACAGAAATGGCATATCAGGTTAAGAATTAGCTTCTATTTATATCTTATCCTTGCCTAGGTTTTGTTCTAATTTACACTCACATTCAGTGGCATTGGCTTGTTTGTAATCAATTAACCAAACATAATCCTGCACATTCTTAGTATGCCAAGAATAACATCTTTTGTTAAAATAAAAGGAACATATTTTTTTAGCTCTACATAGCCAATTTTCCTGTGTAATTTTTTTTTTTTTTTTTTAGAAATTACTGTAATAGGGTTATTCTGTGCAATTACTATAAATACCGGTATGTGCTATTTAAATGAGATGGCATTCACATTCGTGATCTTTTGACAGCTGACATTTAATGCTTGTTATAAAACATATAAAATCTATAATGCCCATGGAAGTCACACACACACACACATATATACTGTATATATGGAGCTGCCCAATACCTATATGTATGTATGACTGTGTAGCATCCATGGGCCTTATACAGCTCTGTGCTTAGGCTAATAATTGTATTATGTATTAGGTTTAATGGAAATGTGAAATATGGAGATGTCTAAATCATTGCATAAACTAAATCCCTGATACATTTTCATTAACTTGTAAGTATATACCTACTAATTTGATTTACGTGCGGCAGTGCTGATTATGGGGCTCTGTCCTGCAAAGTCGTGATCAACTCCCATGACAAGATGATCCATCCTACTATATGCTCTGCCCCACAAAGTGACATTAGAACACTTTACCTAATTTTCCATGATCTTAATGCAATTTAAGGAAATGTTGCTTTACTGAGGGGGGCAGCTCTGGGCCACACGTTCACCCTACCCTAAAAAAAAAACTAGAACATTGTAAAACATTGAAAACTTTTTCATAATCTTATAACATTCCCCTTTAAGGAAAGTAAAAAGAAAAAAAAAGTTTTATGCTTGCCAACCTCTCCGAACCATTAACTGCAGCAGATTCAACATGTGCATTTCATATGGCAAGAGCGGCTTAGCCGTGGCAGTCAAGATCATTTGTTCAACAGGTAAACATTCATTACTATCTGGCTGCTCAAGCAATTCATTTTCCTATTCTGTGATCCAAGTGCTCATTAAACTTTCAGACTTATTCTTGCACACGTTATGTGGTACACAACAGGTATCACTAATGAATGGCACATTCCCCGTGCTGTATTTGTTGCATTTTGCCCGGCTTCTCCACCTTCACTTCAGGTGGTCCATTGAGTATGTCACAACTAGGTGAGCTTTACCGAGCCTGTAATTAAAGTTCGGTCTATAGGACTGGCATAATCAAGATGTTGTTGCACACAAAACAAAATCAGCAGAGAGGCAGTGCCTCCCATTAAAGCAGAAAGCTTTGGGTTTAGAACTGGCAGACACTCACCGCTCCCCACCGTATGTGAGTCTACTTCTTTATTTTGGAAGAATCGTTGTTTTTCCATTAAACATTATTTAAAGGTTGTGTGACACATGCTGTTGACTGTAATTCCCATTATCCATTTAGCATTTTTGCAGTCATACCAGGGCACCTGATTCTAGGTGGTTGCTCAGCTTTGGGTAGACTTAGATCTCTGGCTGCTCACTGATCCTGTCTTATGAGCAACAAGGTATGATGAATGTTGAGGAATGCTGAGAAAGGCACCGATGTCCTTCAATTACAGTTCTCGCAAGGTTGTGCCTAAATGGATATTGAGTTGTCAAACTGGCGTGGCCCTGGTAAATATCAGCACTGGTTGGAGTTTACAATAAAGGACCAGCTAAGGACATTTATCAAGAAGATCCTAAAGAAGGACTGAAAAGGACTGATGCACTTGGATGCTTTAAACTTCATTTGGAAATTGTATTCCAAATTGGGTTACTAGATTAGTATAAATATACGTATTTGTCAACCAGCCATAGTTACTGTACCTTTTCTGGTTATTCATGCAGACTACTCTTGCTACTTCCATTCCATTATTCTTAAAATATCACCTGTTTTCTTAATCTTGTAATTACACACGGGAAAGAATAAGATATCTCATCTGGTTCCTCTCACTCCAACCCCCTTTATGACTTAGTGGGGCAGTTTTCCCATGTGGGCAGTTTTCCTATCACTGAAAAAGGAAACTTTTTTCCCCACACAATGTGTTTCTGCCAATATATATTTCATGTGACTCAGGAAGCTATGAGTTACAGCTATTAAACTGTGTTCACTTTCAGTGAATGCCTCAAGCACCCTTTCTTCCAGCAATTAAATAGTCAGATCCTTATGTTTAATACTGTATGGAGTACAGGGCAGCCCTTTTCGCTGCGGGCCTAATTAGCACACTGGGGACTTATTAAATTCTCACACGCCTGTCCTTCGGAGTACAAAACTCCCTGTGTATGTCAGGAAGCCTGCTAAGCATTCTGTATCTCTCAATGCATGCTGTTCTTCCACATGTTTGCATGATTTTCCTGTAAGAGAGAGACCCAGGTACACAAGGGGCTCAGCAGCTGTCTAGCACCACACTTTCTCTGGAGTTTCCCCTTCGGAGAGCACCAATTTCCTTAAATCTTATGCTCAACAAAATGTCATAAGACCTGACGAAACTCAACACACTTCTATACATCAGATATAACCTACCTTGCTGTAAGTATGTAGCAGAGGCCTGACCACCAGGCAAGTCAGAAGGCCTGCTTTTCCCACAGATGTAGTGTAGTGCTACACCACTGCAGGGGATTCTGGGTATGTATATATCATGGCCTGCACGTCCATTAAGGGAAGCCTCAGCCAAAGGGCATTCATATATGCTAATCGGCTGTGCAGGTTCAGACATTGCCCACAGTGAATCATGGCAAAGGAAACCTCACTACATTTGTCCTGGCAGCGTCCTTTTGTGCAGGTTTTGCAGAGAACCCTAGAAAACAAGCTTAAAGGCTCGGTGGAGAGAACGACCCTCTTCTGCTTTTTGGTTTTGTATGGACTCTTCCCAGGAACTCACACGGATCACCGCCCTAGACTGCTCCTTAGCTTGCTCAGAAACTACCCCAATATCTCCTGTTCTCACACATATATCTTAACCCCTTGATGACAATTGACGGTCCAGGCACGCCACGTGAAAACAAACGGTTTACGACAATTGACATGCCAGAACTGTCAGTACTTGAAACGGGTGCAGAAAGCAATCTATGTTTGCTTTCTGCACCCAAACGGTGTTGCTTTAATTCCTCGATGTTGAGGCATTCAGCAACACTGAGATTGGGGCGCCAACATCCGCCATACACTGTATGGCAGCAGATGCCCATTTTAAAAGATCGCCTCCTAAACTTCACTGGTGTTGCTGAAATGCCTCGATAGCGAAGCATTCAGCCACACCGAACGCCCACAGGTTGAATACAGGTACTGTATCCAACCATGCAAGTCAATGGAGCCCAGCTTTCCAATCACAATGTGATTAGTAAAATAAATGGGAAAAAATAATATAAATAATAAATATAAATAATAATAAAAAATAAAAATAAGTTAAAAAAATAATAAAAATGGGAACCATTTCCCATCAGGGGAACCTTCGGTTCCAAAAAATGTTTAACAATTAATAATAATAAATATTATATTATATATATTATAATATATATTTTTTATGAGCAAGTCCAAAAATTAGCGCTTTATTTTCTCACATGGAAACAGTGTTTAATAATGCCTTTGCTACCCACTTAAGGGGTTTTCCATGACCTTTGCCCCACCACAACTTGAGTGCTGTAAGATAAACTTATAGACTAGACTATATGTCCATGGCTTAGTTTACACTCATGTTATAGGAGCTTTGTGGTGACTTCCTCATTCTTGTTGGTTTTACTAATTCTAGAATTCAGATTACCGGTAAATTCCTCAGAAAGAGGAGCTTCTAGGTTTGAAAGGGGGACACATGGGAGGTATGTGTGCTGCTTTGTTCCACCAAGAATGTTTTGTAAAATCTCTGCCCTGAGCTGTTGTCATCATTTGCCATCAGCGTTTTGACTTTCTTTGAAATCACATCTGCAAGCTGAGTTTACTTGCTGTTTATTTACTTCAGAGATTCATTCACATAGCTGTTTTTTTTTTTTTACAAAGCAGCAGCACTTGTTGTTGCAATAAACAGTATATTTAGAAATAAACATTGTCTTTAGTTAGTGAATTTGTAAGGGCATACAAAATAGTAGCTGCTGAGTTACTCCGATTATCAGAGCATATAGTCGGAGAGGAATTAATCTGCAGATCTAAAAATGAGCATGTTGGTTTTATGGCAGAACAGATAATCATAAACAAAGGAGATGAGATGCTCACCACCAACAGGCAGCCGCTTCATAGCCTGTCCTACTGTGCATCCCTGCTTGGGAGCATCTCAAATTTTAGCTTCCATGTGTCATTACAAAAAACCCTCTGCATTTCACTCTGATCCCGTCTAAATGGCAGTCCAGAACTGATGTGTTGCCTCCTCTGCACAAGGGAACCAACAACCCCAAATACATGTTTCAGCCTTTACTGGCCCCTCAGTGGGCTACTGGGGCCAGATATGGGAAGGAAGTGGCTGTATATCTCCTTTTAGGAGTGCAGCCTCAGAAGATGGGAACTTGGTATTCACAATGGCCTCATCACTTTGGACAACAAGCACCTTTTATCTTCATAACATTCACAAAAAAGGTAACACCCTTCTAGACACAAAAAAGCAAGAATTCACCTTTGTACTTTAAGTGAACCTCAAGAGATCCCACTTCCCAAAAGATGAAATTCCATAAACAAAAGCAAAGCTCATCAAGAAGGGAGAGCCACTTCATAGAGTATACCACAGTATTACCCTACTTATGAAAATCTCAAATTTTAGTTTCTGAAATACTACAGAACAAAAACTTTCACCTACTAATCAGCCTGATCATCACATCTAAGATAGGAAACACCAAACCAAAACATATGCTTCAGCCTTTAAAAATACTCATCAGAAAGATATGGCTGGCACTCCTTATAAAGCCAATAGTACAATGAGTTCCACATCTGGACTCATCTTTGCACTTGGGGTGAGCATCTCATAATCTTTTTTTTTTTTTTTTTTTTTGTATGGCAGAACGAATAATCAGTCATAACTGCTTGAATTTCTTCTACCTTCTTCTTCTATGCTCATGAGACATTCAATGTAACCCTCATCCCCGTTTTCCAACCTGCCCCTATCCTTGCACATTTTATAAAAAAACCTTTATGCTCCAGCTTCACATATAGAGGCCAAAATATGCTCAATGTTAACCTAATATGAATATGCGTACCCAGAATCCCTTGCAGCACTACAAGATTTCTGTGGGAAAAGCAAGTCTCTGGTGGATGTGAATTAGTGTTTACTAATGCCCCTGCTACCCCCTGAATTTTAAGTGGAGGGGTTTTCCATCACCTTTACCCAACCACAATTTATGATGTGTTAGCTGCAAAAACATTTGTTGTACAGTAGATGATGCAAGCAGTCCTGGGCTTCAAGAAAACAAAACAAAAAAAAAAGATAATTTTGGCGATGCATGGGAATTTTTATTGCACCATCCTAAAGGACTGGTGCTTCAATAAATTGAGCAAATTTTGAAAATATATTTTCACACCTCTATGCTGTTTCTTTGCATGGAGCACGTGTGTATTGAATTTTGGATTGAGAGTAGATTTTTTTGGTGCAAAAGTCAAAACTACTCAGCAATGGATTTATTAAGTACACAGACAATTGCCATGGCGGAGCCAGGTCCCCTTAAACGTTTCTGGTTGGCTGGTGAGGAAGGGAGTTATGTAGTTATTATGAGTGGCTCCACCCTCCTCAATTGTAAATTTCAGTGGTCCAAGAAGACCCAGCCCTCCTGCAGGCCTTCTGGCTGTATCACATATCTTGTACATCCCCCAGAGAAAATTAAAATGGAATTTTTGGCACTAGGAACCATCTTCTCAGGGCTTCAATAAAACTGCAGCTTCCTCTTAGCTTGGTCCAGGTTTGGACGCTGTGCACGGTAGGCTTTGTGTGGGGTTAGCGCACATCACTTTTTTGGGCACATATGCTGATAAGTCTCCATGCATCTTGTTGTATGGATTAGTCCCAGCCTTGGTGGGTGGTGCAGACAGAGACGTTTTTAATCACACCAGGCTACAAGGATGGGGCTTCCTTGTGGAGTATTTTCATATATGGTCCACTATAATCACACTGGGTTTTTTTTTTTTTTTTTTTTGCATAGAGCATTTGTGTGTTTTGGATTTTTGAGGTTTTTTTTTTTCTTTTTTCTTGTATGAAAAGTACAGTGACACCATTTTAATGGTATTGAGCATTGAATTGATTAAAACATACCAAAAAAAGCAAAAGTCCTTGTCTTTCTGGTGTGGAAAGGATTTAGGTAGCTATTTTGAGTGCCCCCCTCTTTTCTGTTAAAGATTTCAGTGGTCTTTATCCTTGCAGGAAAGGACTGGGAAGATGTGGCCGGGTTACATATCACATTACGGAGTGCAAGCCCTGAAGAAACAAAAAATGTGACCTGGTATTTGTGGCCTTCTGCCACAATTTGGCACCTGGCACTGTTTTTATTTTCACAACAGAGCCACTGACCTCAGAATTGAAATTAAAATTCTATACATATATTTTATAGAAACAAAGGTTTTTATATCTTACATAATCATCAGTTAAAGGCATGGCTCTTTAAAAAGTGGACATGGTGCTCCCTACAACCTTTTAGCTTAGTGGAGTAAAGTAATACAGAGCTACCAAATGTGCTGCAGGGGATTATGACCGAAATATAGTATGCAGTAAATATCTAGACTATGAGCAAAAAATATTTGAAGGTAGCAGGTATTTTAATTTCCTTAATTAGCACAGGCATTTTTTTCTTCAAGCTGTGTAAAACAGAAGAATTGACTCTCAATTGGCAAACATTTAAACTTTAAAGCAGAA
Source organism: Spea multiplicata (assembly GCA_009364415.1). Lineage (NCBI taxonomy): Eukaryota > Metazoa > Chordata > Amphibia > Anura > Pelobatidae > Spea > Spea multiplicata. Next base: position 98,511 of record VKOC01000823.1, on the reverse strand, counting down.
CAGTCGATATTCTCCAGTGGCGTTTAGAACGTCTCCACTTGTGCTCTACTCCATATGTGCTAGTTGGACAATCATAAAAACATGTTTCTTTGACATGAACCGGCCTTTTCATATAGACAGAGGTCTAGAGAAACATGCCAGGCTCACTGCCACATTAGCAAGGGACAACTTTCAGGAACGAGGCACCAGAGACATAGCTTAATTATAACTCTTTAGAATATTCATAGGCCAAGTTGAGGCTTAACTGTGATACACACACAAGAACGTCCCTGTACTTTTCATTTTTTCTGGCCAAAGAGACATTATATCGTAAACATGTTTCAGTATTACAGAGAGTTGCCCAGAAAAATAGCTTATGTACGTAGTACCTGCAAACAAAGACCCCCATCTTTTGAGAAACAGAGACCTTCCTTTTCCATAATCTTTTCTCTGTATTCTAAGTATCTGCGATTTCGGATACCTACTCTTTTAATGTTTTATTCACGGAGGAAAAGGATAAAACATTGCTAATATGGTCTGTGTCTGTTGGTTCATTGAGGATTCGCCGGCCGGAAAAGAGATGACTCTTATTGTAATGGCGTCTCCCAGCGGATATTTCGTTTCCACTAATTTTCAGCTTCGACCTTTTCCCTAACGGACTGGAGTGCGCAACATGATTCTATCTACATAATAAGAAAAAGAGCGGAGCTGGATGAGCGTTATTAAAAGCCATCCATCAAGGTAATTCTTCTTGTCGTTATGTAAAGTTGGAATGTGTATTGTCAGCCCCATTGACATTGGAGTATAAGGTACATGCAACAACGGCCTTATAAAGCACTTTAAATATCCCACAAACCTGCCACGATACCGAGAACCAAGGTGGTAACTGCTGAAATAAATACTGGTTGACGGAAAAAAAGACATTGTTAAATGTTTTCAATAAGTGACGCGTTAACATGTCACACTAACCAAATGGGTCACCTGCACCATCAAGCTATTATTCATTTTGTATGTAAAATACAATGCTCATTTTAACCATTTATGCAATAATGAAAATAATATACTTATTATCTTGCACTAATAAAATGCATAGCGCAATTATAATATAAAATATAGTTTGAAGAACCAATGCTGATCTTGTAGAATTAATGAAGAAACTATTAAAATGTTTTTACTATGTTAATTGTGAAAAGGTGCAAAAGATGCTTGTCTGATGCAAGCAGTGACAAGCAAAGTGTATACCTGGGAACTCTCCGAGTTTGGCCCAGAGAACTCCAGGAGAAGAGCCCCTTCTCCAGGTTCTCCAGGTCGGGAAGCGAACTCCCACTCCACTGATGTCAGCAGGACCGCCCATCAACATTACCAGGACCGCCCACTGATTATAACCCCTATTATTGGCATACTTCATTCCATATTTTTCATTGCTGATAAGAACCTTTAGGTAAAAAAGGAAAGAATGGTTAAATGGATCAGTGGGTATCATGAAATGCATCTGGACATTTACTACAAGAACATATCATGCACTCAAAGAATATCCATCAAAAATGATTTATTAGAACAAATAGTTAAAATCACACTTTCGAGTCAAATTCGGGGACCTGCTCGGAGAAAGGTCTGATCTGACACCCAGATAAAACAACTGATGCATTTGAAAATTACAAATGGTTCTCTGTGTCACGGTCAGTGATTGTACTATATCACGCCGCACATTGCAGGAAAAGTAACAGCCTTTCCTCTCAGTCATGTCAGACGGCGAGTGAGTGTGCGTGTCTGTGCTAAAGGGATCCCCGTAGTGTAACATCTCAGATTACGGTATCAGTTCAATTCACTCATCTTTTCTCTATCATTGCTGTTGAAGTAATGATCCCGAATGAAACATTTCTCAGTATTAACGTCACTTTGTACATTTGGGAATACAGATGTAAGGGCTGGAAATGAAGAGGTTTGATTATGTTCTGAGACTGAACAGATGTTTCTACAATAGGTCAAAGCCCGAGGGGATAAGGAGGTGTATTGTACGTGAGACTTGCAAATGCATTTTAGATTAAAAAATGAACATCTATCTATCTATCTATCTATCTATCTATCTACCTATCTATATATCTATCTCCTCCTCATCTAATGCTTCTATAATTCCAGATTCTTTTGGGATGCAGTACTCATGATGTGTATTGTATTGCAGGGGTGCATCGAGATCAGGTAGGGTCGTGGGCAACACTGTTACAAGGGGCACTTTATTATTATTATGTATATATAAATAGCACATTTGCCCCATTTGCCCTATTCTTAATCTACACCTGTATACTATATCCATCTGTTTAGAGTAGTCTGTCTGGAGCTCTCCTACTTCTGGGACAGTGGCTTTATGAACTGGCCGGACTAGCCATGTGCCTCAGATGTGCCTTTAAGTGGGTGAGGAAAAGGAGGAAAATGGCGTACATCGCCCACCTACTCGGACAAAGATGAAACTGGCTTGGAGATCCAGGGAAGCAGTTCTTCACCCAGAGACTTTGGCTCAAACTCAGACAGTTTCAAGGTATGCTTAATGTTTGGGCACATTTTAAGTCGGCGAGGTGAAGCGTTAGGAGAGAAGGGTTGGGCCTATAGTTCCACATTTTCAGTGTAAGATGGTGTGTTATGAATCGACTTCAGTACAAACTACTAAGAATAAGAGACAAGGGAGCTCGCCCATCTAACTGGGCCTAGTAAAGGGTCCAGTAAGAAACAAAAGTAGTAATGGAACATTTTCCTGTAATTTAAAAGAATAAAGCTTGGTGCTGAAACAGCTGTATTTTGACTCTTATATAACAGAACTAGACGTTCACTCTTTTATACTCTTCAATATAATACACCAAGCAGTAACAGTTTAAATTGTAGCCAGAGGCCAGAGACTGCACCTCTCCTTTTGCAAAATTAATGACAAGAATTGTGTTTGTCAGAGGTACTGATAACATGAATATTCTTCTATAATGATGTATTTCTGTAAGGATATTGCCCTTCCTTCTAATGGTCTAATTCATGAGATACTTGGTTAGGTAAAGAGCCCAATTTAAAAAGAAGAAAGGATGAGCAAATTATCCTTCCGTCACAAAATGTTGGAAAATATGCCATTTTTCTCAATGTGTTTGGGAGCGGCTTCATTAAAATACTTCAATTATTTTACATTGATTGTCACCCCCTCACACTGTGTACTTCTGTGCTTTGAGACCTTTTGTAAGTTCATACTTTGATATTTACTTACTTTCTCAGACAGAGATTTTTTTTTTACAAAAGTGTGTGCTAATTTATGAAACTTTTTTGAAGGCATTTAAAAATGGGTCATTTCAAAATGTATTTATGAGAAGTGCAGAAAAATTTTGGGTGTATTCAATAAGAAGTCAAATGGTCAGTGGCTTTAAGGGTTATGACCAGACTGAACTGAGCTGACGTACCCTTGCAAAGCAACTTCTGTATTTACTAGCATGTGCATGGCTTGCAAGTGTATACCAATGCCTGTGAGTTTAAATTTTGCAAGTTTCAGGCGATGACATGTGAGCTGAATGAAAATTGAGGGTGAGAGGATTGACGGTAGGAAGCCTTTAGAGAACGTGGTAAATAAGTTGAACAACCTCCTGGCAGAAGTTGTAGGTGCTAATACAGTGAGGGAATTTTAACAGGTATGGAGTAGGCTATTCTGAATCTAAGACTAAAGACTTTTTTTTAAATACAGAAATAAAGTAACCATTGTTACTCTCTTCCCATTGAGGTAAATAGGTTTGAAGTTCCATAAGTGTGCTAAAAATTATAGGTACAAAATACACATGTCCACAAAATTTCCAACCTTTTTGCACCACTGGTGAACCAGTTTTGGGGGGCTACAACTCACTCTGATCTTTTTTATGGCTGAGTGGAGTTCCCCAAATGTTCATCAGCCTATTGTTCTATATTTTCTATAAAATTAAAAATATATATTTGTTTAAAATTAAATGTAAATTTGTATATGTGTTTTTATTCGATTTTCTTATTACATCTTTTTATTGGGGGGGGGGGCACTGGCAACATCATTCATTGATCCCTGCATGGTAGAAGGGATCAGACTTTTTCACCAGCTGTCACTTTTACCTTTTCTTTAGTAAATAGACCTCCTGCTCCATGGGTCAGTCAGAGCTATCAGATGTTACTCTTAGCTTTTTTTTTTAATGCAAGAGAAACTGACAATCAGTCTTTGACTAATCAGCAGGATTATCTCCCAAGGAACCCTCCTTGTAAATGTATGTACAGTTCAACATGAAATACCTCCGCTATGAGGAAGAGAAGATGGCTGAAGATCATCTCAGGATGCAATCGTAAGCATCTTCAGCACTACAGAAAAGGATTCTGGACATCCTAAAGTGTCACCATGTGTGGTTGGCATCTAGGGCTCATTCTGCCAACCAAATACGATGTAACTGGGTGGCACTGTAAGGCTAGGGTGGTTTGCCATGCTCTCTGGCATTTGCAAGGTTAATTTCTACTTGCGAGTCATTTTTTTTTTATATTAAATATTTCCAGTCTATAAAAAAGCTTAGAATTGGTCAATGTCACTTCTGCCTTCATCTATAATAAATATCATCTATAATATCACCCAATATATATTCTTTACAGCTCCCTCAAATCACTACCTACAAATTGATATTAAATGAATCACTACCGAGCGCAACATATGAAGAAAAATGCAATAACCTGATTAGGTTGACTGTTTGCTGCTCAGTTCCAGAAAGCAGATAACAAATGAGGCTGTCTCTCAGCATATCAGCCCTGCAAGATAGTTATCGATCACATTAATTTCCAAAATGTCTCAAATGGCCCTGTGCATGAATTTGTCAACCAAAGAAAGACTGTCTAAATCTCAGAAGAATAACACATATAAATAAACTGTGATTCTGAGTAATATCGCTCATTAGAAGCGCGACGAATGCAATACAAAAACGTCATGAGAGAGAGAAAATTCCAAGCTCAGAATTTTCAACGGGAACTCACCCTCCGAAAGTCACGTACTATTTGCTACTTAGTATATTATGATATTGAGCTGTCAGCTATGATTCTGTATGGGTCAAAATACATTTTAACTAGTTATAATGCAGGTAAGTCATTTATAATGGGCCTCCCTCCTGACAGCTGGAACTAATTTAAAAAAAGTAATTTTATACAGAAGGGTAGTGGATATGTTTCCAGTAACTGTGGTTCAAGCCACCTCCATGCAGATAATATTATTAGACAACTGAAAACAATCACTGTTAATGAGCATTCTTGCACACGCCAAATATATGGGCTTGTTACTATAAAGTAGACTTGGGCACCAGGTGGCTCTTCGTCTTCGTGCTAGTGCAAAAAAAAAATCTTCGTATTCCGTGAATATTCGCCTGTCTTCTCTTTGGGCAAATATTCGTGGACATTCTTCGTGTTCGTTTTTACTTTGTTTTTGCGGTTAAGCTCTGGCGCCAGGAGTTTAAATGTTCGTATGAGCAACTCTATTGGTCGCCAGCAGGGGGCCTCCTACTGGCGACCAATGAGCACACTACCATATATGGCTAATATATTCCCGGGCAGAATATTCTGCTACTCAATGTAAAACCAACAGAGGGCAGCATACAGTCCAAAGATATATTAGCCATATGTGGCAGTGTGCTCATCATTTATTAATTATTGAAATAAAATATATTCCCATGATCCGCTGGTCTCCCCGCTGCAACAGTTAAATGTCTGCACTCGCTGACATTAATTCTGTCGAACTTGCAACTCTTTTTTTCTATTTATTTTGGGGGGGTGTAATAAACTATTACACGAAAGGATCATGGGATCCGCCCTTGCGGACATTTAATTGTTGCAGCGGGGGAGACCAGCGGATCATGGGATATAGTTTATTTCAATAATTAATAAATGAAAATGCGCTCTGTTGGTTCCAGTTATTCTGCTACTTAATGTATCTTACCAACAGAGGGCAGCATTGTGTCCGAAGTTATAATAAGTTATTATGCTAAGTTAAATGTCCATACCAGCGACTTTGTTGGTTGCTGGCACGGACTTTTAACTGTTGCAGCAGGGTCCCAGGTTTTTTTTCTTTTCTTTTCTGCATAGCAACTAGTGGTAAAGGGCCGTGCTAGTGAGCCTATTGGTCGCTTGCACGGCCCTTTAACCTACGGATTTCTGCTCCCATGATCCAACGCAGCATCGGAGGGGTTAACAGGAGCGGAAATCAGTAGTTAAAAAGGCCGTGGGAGTGAGCCTATTGGTCACCTGCAGGGTCTTCCTCTGGCATCAACCAATTGATCAACCTAGCACTGCCCTGTAACCTCTGACGACAAACCTGCAGATTTCCGCTTCCGTCAACTCCTGCGATGCCGTGAAGATAAGGTAGGCTAGATGGGGAAGGGAGATTAGTAGACGAAGACGATCACGAAGATTCTCCGTGTGTGTCTTCGTCTTAGCCTACGTTTTACCGGCACTGTCTTCTCTTCTACGTGTCTTCAGAACGAACAAAAAAACTCTTCGCGTTCGTTTCCATGTTTGCCCGAATACAAATGCACAAGTCTACTATAAAGCTATGTATTCACCTATTGTATGGCTAATGGCTAATAAGGACAGCTTGATTCCTACTCACATTAATGGGTTGGAACATGGATATATTTTCTCCACTTTAAGTTGCCAGTATATATAAAGAAGTAGTTAATTATCTACCTTATTTCTGTGGAGGTATAGAAGATTATGATTTTGACAGAAGTGCTCTGAATTCAAGGGCCGAAATCCCACCAGGACCAGTGCATCAATGTTAAGCGAGTAATGGAATGATTAATAGTGTGCAAGTGACTTATCGTGAGTGGAAATCCAACGGCTGGACTGGCACAGCCTGCAACGAGGAGAAGGGTATGAGCCAGAAGTGGATAAAGTATTTCCTCCTCTTCTATCCTTTAAGTGCTTCCAGACGCACATGCGTAGAAATGGACCAGCTCAGATGCATCAAAGGTTTAGCAAGACAAGCAGGAGCCCCAACTTTGTGTTATACTATGACCATCTGAGCCACCTCTGTCACAGAACGTTGCGTTAGATATTATTATGAAAATCTATTGTGTTTGAAGAGGACTGGGACTCAACATAAGCTTACTGCATATTATGAAATGCCAAAGTATCTTGTGCATCCCATGATCGATGAAGAAAGTGCTCAGGTGCTTCTTTGGAAATGCTTTCATCTTGGTCACATCAATAGATACATAGACCGGTGGGCTAATGGAAAGCTCTAGAGCAACTCTTAACAATCAAACAAGGGTGGGCTATGGAAAAAAGTAACATCAAAATCGGAAGATCAAGCAATCCAAACAAGCTGAGTGTTCCTCAATGTAGGGTTTGGGCTGTATGTGTTAGGCGTAATATATCAGCATATTGTTCCTCCTCAAGTCAGCATTGGGAAATAAGTAGAGAATTTTGCACTGACATCACTGTTTATAGGCATGACACTCCAGTTCCTTAAATTACAATGAATTACATTACCCCTCCAAAAATCTCAAGATCTTTCGACAAAAATATCTTCAATTCTGCTTTTCTCAGAAATATGTATAGTCGGTACCCAAAAAGTGAAAAAATAACATTGATAGACAAACCTTTTACGTTCCGTGACAGAGGCGCCCTCGGCAAATATATCCTCTGGATATGTGAAAGTATTTACAAGAGGTCCACTCAAGCAAAATAAGACCAAATCTTACCTCCATGATTCCATGTGCGCCATTTGTCACTATTAAGATATTTAAAATACATTGTGAAGACCATTATCTAACCCATGCATCAACGCTGTCACTGCAGCACTAAAGAGGTTAACTTTTTCCTCTCTTTATACTCTACGTCCGAGCCGATTAATCCACGGACGCCATCAATCCTAAAATGCTTGCCTTGCATTAGATTGCTAAAGGAAGGTCTGTCGCCTTGGTAATTGATGCATGGAATTGTTGAGGGTATTTCTGCTTTTAAAGATTCTATAAGGCTAGGTTTTTAGACTACAAGTCATGCATGGGAATAATAAAATTATAGCCATTTATCTTTTATTAGGAGTAGGACACATCATACATTTTGAACCTAAATATAAAGATATATATATATTAAAATTCTTTCTGATGTACCATCAATACTTTTGAGACACATCCTTTCCATTCTTTGAGATGATTTTAACGGGCGGTATCTTTGTTCAGAATTTATTCCATCTTTTTTTTTGGGGGGGGGGGCGCTCGTGTCTATATATAGAGCTTTTCTATAGAGTTTTATTTCATCTTTGCCATGTACTCTACGCTGGGATATCAAATATCCCTCAATATCACCCTCTATTTTAGTCCTAGGTTCTCTGGTTCCAGAATAATCGCTAAAATGCTGAACTTCTTTCTTTGAAGTTAAAACACAGGTAAAATAATACTAAAGTAAAAATAATACTTTCCATCCTGTGTAATTCAATCAATGACTAAGCATATTAATATAATAACATCACCATAAATATGTATAAATGAAAATGCTTACCATTAAAGTTATTACCACAAACTATGGGCTCTTTGTATGTTATATGCATTTTAGTCAATAGTAAGCAGAGTGAGCAAGTTATGTGCTGCCCATGCATCTGTGTTTTTTGACTCTCAATGTTTTCTTTGAAAGGTATTTCAAGTATTTTAGGTTTTTTTAAAAAATAGTAAAAATATATATACGACATTGGCAGACTAATGGACAGTGGTTAGTGCATCACACTACAATATGACATCATAGTAACGTTAGAAAGGCTTAAGGATACACAAACATGGATTGTATTTCTTCTATATGCACATGAATGGCAGTATTACTTGTGTAACGGAATTAAAGACAAGAATAACGAATGAGAAATATAACAATAAGATCATATTTATTACTTCCAAGAAAAATGAAGAAAAAATACAGAACAAATTGCTATTCTCAATTTTAAGGTTATATCCTCATGAATTACATATTAATACATGCAGGGGGGGTGGGTACATAAAGACATATATTCCCATTTATCCCCATGGGGAGGAATGTGTGGTTTTTAACATGTACCTCTTTCTAACCCAGATGGGGTCCATAGCAGAAATATAAACTATGTTTAAAAAATTACCGTGCATGCAAGTAGTTACTGGGTCCATAAGATTGATACATAGCTGTGCCCAGATTTAATGCCAAAATTATATGTTCGTTTTAGTTTATATTATACAGAAATGCATGGAATCTGATTTCCGAAATAGTTTTCAGGGTTGGTTCTGTCTTTGACACTTTTCAGGTGTTAAGGGTATGATGACCTACATCAAGTGGGACTTTGCTAACGAGCTTGTAAACAAAGGTCTAACAACCCCCGACACCTTCATTAACTTCTGATTTTACCAAGTGTGACTAGTGTTACTAATCATCCCTCGTACCACAGACATACAAGCCTCCACAGCGACAGTAATGAAATGATTGATAAAAATAGAAAAGAGGGCTGGTGAATAGCCGGCTGGGAGAATAAAACGGGATAACATGTCACTATTTCACCCCATGCAATATGACAATGATGAAAAAAAAAAAAAAAATCAGCAATCACAGGGAAAAAATAATAAAAAAATCAGTGATTGTCACCTCAACTGTTATAATAAGCATGGTACCACCATAACAATGCTTGTCGATGATAAGTGTAAAAAAAAAAACTATTCCCTGCTCTCGAAGATTCTATAAACAGAGACACATTTCAACAAAAAAGTAATGAGTGAGTGTGAGGTCATCACAGGCAAAGCTAGTATATATGGCAGGTCCAGGTTTGTGTTCTCCATCCGGACACATCTCATCGTTTGCTGCTTTAGTGATGAAGGTCGTTGTCATGTCCATTCATGAGCTAAAAAAGAATTGAGTTAAGTGATATTTCAGTCCTCAGTAATAAAGACATAAAGCAGGAGCATCTTAATGTTGGTGCCCAAGTTCACCCAGATAGGCACATATGGATCCATCAGCACCCGTCATTCAGGTCTACGCTAATTATGAAGACATATGTCAATGTAAGAAGGAACAAGATACCTACAGTTTTGTTGGGCTCATGATTGATCGCTTTTAGTATGTAATTTGAAGTGCGGAACAACGTAGGACACTGTCTTGAAACTCACATGATTTAAAGTTTGATGCCAGTTTCGTCTATATATTGTCAATTTTAACAATATTTTATTAATTTTCATTTTAGTGCTGCGTAATCTGCTGGTGCGCCACAAATAAAATGCAATGTAAGAAGATTTAGTGTAATTGATGTCAATCAAATAACTTTACCTTTCTGTAGGAGACATAGCGTTTGTTGTACATCCCTGCACAGCTCTGCCACCATCTGAAAGTTTGAAGTGCATTTAACCAAGGATTTTCCCAAGTGGATGCAATAAAAGACCTAAGAAAACCTTAATTCCCCGTTGTCCTAGACCCATCTGAGGAAGAAACCTTTGAGGTCCCAAAAGACTACATGTTTTTCTACTTTGCCCAATAAATATTATCACCTATGACTCCGTCCTAGATATGGGACAAATCCAAGGAAAAAAATCTAATAAACAAGACAGCATAAAAATAAATCTTTACATGTGTCATGAGATACGACTTCTTGCTTTGTGCTGCTACACTGATACAGAGAGGGGTATATTCGATTCCCAGATATCACTAAGTGTCATCAAAGGCAAACACACGAGGCCCTTATAATGTATACCTAAATCAGTGAGGAGAGTATTAAGAGAGGCCCACGTTACCTATACATTATGCAGAGTCAGCACGGACTTTCTAAATGCTTGCAAGCCTATCATATATATATACAGTATAGTAAATTATGGAAAGGGTCAGGTATAATTAGCCGATTGTCTACCATGGATGTGATATTAAAAATAAAGGCCACAAGGACCTGATATCTACACAGTCATGATGAGTTTATTTGAAAACCTTAGAAGATTTAGTGGCTTGGACCCTTTCTTATGCACAGTGTGTGATTGTAGAATATACAGTTTTATACTATATATTATTCATTGGCCACTCTACGTAGCTTCAGGCTTGTAATAACAGTTGCCACCATTGAAAAAAGACCAGGAATTATTAACTAACAATATAAAGCAGGATAACGAGCTCATTCCAGTCAAGATTCTTGTAAAATTTGACTTTTTTAAAAAAATTAGATAAGTGGCCCTTAAATGATTTGATTCCTGGAACGATTACTAGTGTGACTAATTTAATAAGACATATAAGATACTTCCCAAGAGATTTGAATAGTCTTCATCCTCGGCTCAGCTTTGTCATTAGATGGAGAACTTGTCCTTCCTATCTCGGTGTAAATGTTTACTTATGATGGACAGAACTCATCACTTTATTAAAATTCTTATCAATATGTTTCCACCACATCTTTTAATGCCATCCTTGTGTGTGGAAACATCTATTTTCGTTATTTCTTTTCCCTAATATGGTAGCTGCTCTTTTAAGAACTAGGAAGGAAAGAAAGGATTTGAGTCCCAAAATCTCTTGTGAAAAAAGGACACTTTCGTATAAAAAAAATATATATTTTCGTGCTGCTTTTAATAATGTTTAGATCTTAAATGAAAGAGAAATTTCTGCATCCTTTCATGTGTTATTTCACTTTATTGAGTCCAAATATCATTGTATATAAGCATTGGGTCTCAAATTGGATGAAAAAAAATGTCCAAAAATTACTAAAAGTGATTAAACCCAATATTTAAAGAAAACAAATGTTCCAACAGCAACAAGTTGTGCTTAATTTGTTATGTAATAGCAACTCTCATTCTTTATTATTATTATTTATCATTTCTATAGAGTGTAGTAAAATGTAGAGGTCCTTTGTCATATACACACACATTTATATATATATATACACAAAAAAGTGTAGAGAATGTATTAGTATTTACAAGGATGCTCTGTGTATTGATTAGGAGACAAGTTAAAATTTTAGTAAATCTAATTTAATTCAAAGAGATTAATTAAATCAGCATGATTTTCTACTTTGATCTATTACACTATTGATCATCAGTGTATTCCAGTAGTTGGTGCAAGAAGGTTAATTATACAAATTGATCAATGAAAAGAAAAAAGTAAGAAATGATTCATTATATTTCAGTAGAAATATTTTTGGCATCATGGAAGTAAATTCAATTGTAGTTTGCACGCAAGCGTTATATACCGATGCGCTGTGTGCGTAGCTTAAAGTTTTATTTCTAGTTTTTAAAATGGCGAAGTGCATGAATGAACCGAAGTATACAGTTCAGAAGTCACATACTGCTGCATTCACTAATCAACCAACTATGTTCATTGAGCTGTCTATAGAAATATCTAGTATAAAAAGACAAGTTTATGTTCTGGACTTCAAAATCACTATAAGTTAGGGTGCCCCAATGGTTGTATGGGAAATATATACCAAAATACTTTGTTTAAACCATCACTCCCATGTATGAACGGCCTGTCATACATGGGAGTGATGGTTCAAACAAAGTCCTTTGGTTTATATTTTCCATAAGTGTCCTTGGTTAAAGGAACCATTGGGGCACCCTATCTTATAGTGATTTTAGCCTTCAATGAACCATATGCTCACCGAACTTTATAAAACAGCTGTGTAACCGGCCTCGATGATGTTTCATATAGAAAACACTTTTTTTGCTGATGATACATGCTATGTTTTCAATCTTATAATGAATCCACAAAACATGGAACCATGCCTAGCCCGAAGGCTTGAACTATGGTTTTATCACATAAGCACACATCATAACTACATAATCAAGCTTTCTGGGCTGGCCCTTATTGCAAGGTTCCCAGATTTATATAATACACTTGGTCATTATAGAAACCTATAGCAAGGCCATTCAACCTTTGATGAACACATTGGTAGCCACCTTAATTATTGCCCGGCTCCTCTTGACGAGGGTCACAAGCTCTGATAGCCCTTGGCAACATCACAAACATTGCCCATTAGAAGAAAGCTACCTGAAAACTCTTATTGCTTATAAGTTATGGTGGCCATCACATTATTCCACTGTCTTCTGTCAGCCTCTCCACAGAAAAGATCCTTCTATAGAATAGAAAAGTGCGTGTATTTTAAAAACTATTCAATCATTCGTTCTTTTCCAAGGTCACAAGCCAACAAGGACACAATGTTGAAGCCTGGATATTCATTCTATAAAACTGACACTGACACGGATGATTAGCATGCATTTCAATATGCATTTTCTTTTTTATAGGCTTTTATTATTCAGAATTAATTCACCAGTCATAATATATTAAACCGAAGCAGGAGAAAAAAAAAAAAAAAAGCACTGCATTATTTTTCAGGGTAAACAGCTATATCATGCGCAATAAACAGGTACAGCCTCGAGTTGTATGAAAAATGATATTAAAAGTCAATACACATTGCTATAAATAAATTGGTACACAAGTGTCTATTCTATTTATCTAGAGAAATTAATACTTATGGGACGAGTGAAGACATGATCAAGGTACTTCCAGATATACTTGCTTTATATTATCCCTCTTTGAATGCAGAGGGAATAATTCAGAACATCTTCACCTCCTGACAAATTACAGTTTTCATCAAGTCTGTAGACATTTTTTCAGTGGTCGATGCAACATTTTAGTTATGACGGGCAATTAAAGGGTTAATATTTGTAAGAGTCGACTCATGAAGGCAGTTCTCAGTTGTGAATTATTATTTATTGCTTTATATAGCGTCATCATATTCAGTAGCGCTGCATATAGATTGACATATAAAAAATAGGGGACCTAGCAGATTGCAGGTAAGTTTAGTAGACATAGAATGCTTGGCTTGTGGAAATTTATATGATTTGTGTGCAGAACATTGTTTAATTCCAGTGATGCTATGGTCTACTAGATGGTCCAATTGTATCGTTCTAGCTATGGGTTCTTCTACTGCTCTGGTAGAAACCATGCTTTGGGAATTCCAGAGTTGGGATCTCATGAGAGTTGGGATACTCTCTTATAGATGAGACCATTTATATCTGCCAAACAAAGTCATCCCAGATGATGTATGGTGCTCCAGCCAGTGCTTCCTAATATCATAAAAGTGGTTTGCCCCACATTCTACCAAAACTCTATCACAACATTTTGATATTCAGTTGTAACGTAAAACATTACTAACAATTTGAAAGGATAAAAGAGAGCTACTGGTATGATGCACATGGTAATGTTATATTCTAAAAGCACTTAAAATAATTTCTTGCCCAATTGCGGTGACATAAAAGCTACTGGAATGATTAAGAATCCAGCCCTGAAGAGCAGATGAAAGTTGGGAGATGGAACACTATCATATCAATTCATATGTTATTGCTTCGCCAGTATTGTTTGTGAAAAGGACATTTTTATAGTCTTATAAATGTGCCTGTCAAAACCAGGTCATGTTTGACAGTTTCAATTGAAATCTCACTGTTTCATAAAACATTTCCATTTCTACTGTATTGTCCTGATAGGCTGTCTCGATTATAGACCACGCTCCTAATTTTAGAAGCTAAATTCAGGGAAACCGTGACCCTGTAACAAAAAGGCAGCAGGAAATGCCCCCTGACGTACGGGTAACGTATTTTCCCAGCAAGTCCCAAGAGATAAAGTAAACTAGGAGCCAGTAACCCTATGGACGGAGTTTCCTTCCGCAAGAAGGTTCTTTTGCGCTCCTTTGAAAGCTTTGTTGCTATCCTGAAATCTTAAGCCCTGCTTTTGGTCTGTTTAAAAGGGTTAAATTCAGGGGTAAAGTTAAAGCTTAAAATCAGGACAACATGAGTTTACTTCTCTATTTTTAGTCCAACTAAAATATGCAAATATGGGAAAAAAACTACAGTGGAAAAAATACCCATAAAATACACATTTTCTTGTTGATCTTTGAAGCTTGATTATGTTACGCAATCTATTTGTAAAACATTATATATATTATTATTTTTTCTGACAAAAATGGGCCATCACACATGTCGATCCCTGGGTTAAGTTTAGTTTTAAAATACAGATATGCATATATTCAGGAGAAAAAAAGAAGTCAGCATACATTGTACTTTATTTTTTCTTTTATTTAGTCATTAAAACACTATTTATTTATTTTTTACAAACAAATTGGGCCCATGTAGAACGTGATGTGTTCATATTAAGTTAAAAAAAACCCAAAAAACTGAACAGCCAGCTGTTACGTTAATAGTCTATGCATCGGAACATGTTGGCCCATTTAGAAGTATAAGTGATTTGCAGAATTCAGTGATTTAGACTGTGCTCGTGGTGAAGTCACCAACATCTTTCAACATTACATCTAAAGATAGAAACCTGCAATTGTAGCAACACCAGCAACGTCGGCCGCGCAGATAAGAGACTTTTGACCTACTTAGGCATAGGATTACCCGACACAGCAGGTGCACCTTCTTCGTAACACACAATCTATAAATCAATGCATTACCTTGTGCACTGCCATCTGTGCATGTCTTTGCAAAAGACCAAAAACAATTATTCAGAGTATGAGATCGTTGTGATGGAGTAATAATACACTTTATAAAAAATTAGACCTAATTCCCAGTATTTTTTTTGGGGGGGGGGGGAGTGAGCCGTATTCAGTCTGAAATGTTCCATGTGAATGCAGGGTATAGTGATACCTTAGACAAATCCTTTCTTTGGAACATGTTTTTAAGGTTAATGGACTGGCTCCATAGAATAGCACAGCCTAACTTATCAATTATCATACCAGTATTACTATAAATATCATATCAAACTGATTTTTTTTAATGAATTAGAAGCTCAGGGTTGTTTTGTGGTTCCCCACATTGTGCGAGTATGGAGACAATTGATGCAAAAGTGGCAGGGGCACAGTGGAAAACAAATGCCCAATCGTGTGATTCTGGGGTCTCCCTCCCCCTGTGGGTATACACAACCCCTTCATTCCTTCTCTGGATGAAGTCTAAAAAAAAAAGGCAGGGGCGCTTCAAGGAGGGGGTGGTGAAAAAGTACAACCCAGACCAATCCTTGCCACAAAATGGGTCTTTGGCGACCAGGTTGGACTGCCACATTTTCAGGGAAGCATAAAGGATTCAAAGGTGACACTATTCAGCCCAGACAGGAGCACCCCATGTTTTAAAAAGCAAATAGAGCTAATACCTAATTGCCCAGACCTGCATGTTAGGTTGTGTTTGTTGGCGTCTGGGCAAGATGTTGTGGTTTGGCTACAACCCTTATAATTAGTGAGACAATGGATAATTTGGGATAACAGAAGTTAAAGTCTCTAGGTCATTAAACTTTAACTTAAAATAACATAGTGATTTCAGTAGCCATATTTAAGCATTTTATTTTCATTATAGATCTTTGGAAACAGAAGATGTAGATGTGAAGTCAAAGGTACCATGGTCTTCCTAACAATGGTATATTGGGAAATCAAAGTCCCAGTCAGCCTTGAGAAAGGACCCCAAGCCAAAGTAAAATGTCGATTCTGCAATTAACCATTTCTAAGTAGACTTAGAAGACTTGTCAGAAGTCCTCTGTGATCCTGTCAAGACCTTAATATCAATTCTTAATTAAATAAATTTCCCCTTTGCCATGGTTACCATGTATTTGAGTGTTTTGTCATTAAACTCTCATTTAAGTACCATTTAATAGCTTTAGGAAACAAAAGTATGATTAACGCAGAATGAAACGGAGACTAGCATTTATTGAAAGCTAATTTAATGGTGTTCAGGGAAATTTTTAATTCTAGGAATTTAGGTTTTAATAATTCATGATGAAACACACAAAAAAAATGTGATCATGGCATTTAGCTACACAATTACAAGGATTTACATTCCTCGTAAGATTGTGTTACTGCAAGTCGCCAGGTGATTCATCTTGGAACAAAAATCAAGATGACTCTATCAAAAATCTGGCATGTTGAGATTGTAGATGCTACATATTGATTTTTTTTGTAACCCTGCATGTACATATTAACATTTCTACACATGTTTCACGGATTAATATTCAGTAGATCGGTAAGCAACACCATAGCTATGCCCCAAGAGCGAGTTCCGCACTCCAAAGATAATTCAAAGATAAAACTCCAAAGAAAATTCACTTGATGGCCTGTTCAAAATTATTTTGAACCCTGTGTTTATTGGATAAAGCATTGGGATTACAGGAGCATATGCCTCCAACACGTGTGAATGCATGTGCAGTAATCCCATTCATTCTCACTTAACGGCAGCGCTTTGTGTGTACTTGCTCTAAAATATTTAGTTCCTTTATAAACATCTTTGCCTTTGTTTTATGCGATATCTGTAAAAAATAAGTGATACGTCTGCAGTTTGAGCGCATCTGGTTAACTGGACATTGATTTTGGATTTGACACCTGGAATCCTCATTATCCCGAATTGACTCAAAGTAGTCTCGCATCTCCAATAAAAATCTATTGTACTTTATCCCATATACACACTCCAGTCAACAATTGTTCTCCAAAACCTATTCTAAATACTAGTAGATATACCTTAATCCATTATTATTCCATGAAGAACATTCAAATCTCCAACAAATATATTCTAGTGAACAATTCTTTTACCAACCAAGCACCTCTTTAGGAAACACAGCAAACTGTAAGTTCCTGATGTATTCTCCAGTACCCATTCCATTTAGCAATTTAGCTGGAGGCCTGCTTATCAGGAGCGGGTAAGTCTTTGGTATTTTGAGGGACATTCCGTTGGGTCTGTCTTGACCATGGCTTGGCGTGTGCCACATCACCAGCTGGCTCCCCCACTAAATAAAGTCCTATGGATAACAATTCAATAAAACAAGTGTCAGTTTTATACAAATGCTTAAGTGAACAAACTCCAAGATAACTCCATAGAAACCATGGAATAACTTTGCTCTTAACATTTAGTAGTGCACCAGCAGAACTTGAAGGTCGTGCATTACGACCTAACACAAGCCTTTACAGCACCCAGCTATTTGGTAGGTCCTGTCATCCTTTTCCTTACTTTCAATCAGCGTAAACCTTGGTGGTTTAATGGTGTGCCATACACATCGGCTCCAACAAAAATGGGGCTAGGACATCATGCCGCTAGCCTGAGGATCTCTATTACTAGGGAGCTTAAAACATATGCATATGGTTCTTTGCTGTTTTGTCTAGCTGGTGTCCATCATAGAATCAATCTCCGACCCTTGTGTTATTGTCGTAGACAGCATGGAACTAGCTTCATTTTGTTAAAGAAGAAACTTTGCCTCCGAAGGCTGTGAGGTTTAATTGCCAAAGACCTTGTTTTTGAACGTTTCCATTTTGAGTGGGACCATACATAGACCTTTACAACGCTATTAAAACCACAGTTCTCCTATAAAAAAAAACTCTATGGAGACAATAAACTAGAACAATAGCAAGAATTTCACAAAAACCCTTAAGCCAACGTTGCTCACACAAGATGGCGATAAAATAACATATTGCTATGGCACAACATAAAAAGTGAATAAACTGCAAAACCAAAACACATTCGTCTCCATGAAGAGAAATTCAGTACATCTCACAACACATTACATGTGTTGACAGAAACAACGGTGATTTTAACTGCTGTACTAAACTTCCATGAGGAATGTGCCACTTCCAAGCTAAAAGGAACAAATAGATTTCGCCTGGCGTACAGATAGAACAGATGGTGCCTTTTGGAGCTGACGATGGAAATGTTAATTTTGGAAAGTGTGAGCTCTTTTGCAAGGAAGGCATTTTCTTCTTATTTGAAAACACTGGTGCCCTGTGATGTTCACACTGAATAGAACATGCGCGTTGCACATCAGTGCCTTAGTATTAAGTGTGGGCACTTTGATTAGTAGTGAATAATAAACTGTAATATGTTCGAACAGGTGCTGTGAAGAGGTGGATCATAGTCAGCATTTTATTCACCTGGCAGATTAACTCATTTTAGCATAAATCCCTATTCAAATCTGAACGTGGGATCCAGATCGGAGTATTTGGCGATCTGTCACCATGTGAGATTTACTGTAAAGCGTTTAATATTCAAAAATGTAAAAAACAAGAGAACGTAACAGATAAAATTATACAAATTAGCTTTTTTTAACTATAACTTCAGCCTTAGCTAGAATGATGACCCTCAAAATAGAGGTGCACCAGAGGTACAGCAGGGTCGCCGTACTTGGTTATGGTTTCTTCTACAAATATTTTACTTATTTGGTTTGGAATTTATGGGGAAATAATATGGAAAAAATTTGGAAGTTATGGAATTTTTTTGTATTTTTTACCTTTATATCTTATTATGTGATGCAATTTATCCTAAACTATACATGAATGAATAGCTTACAGCACTCAAAGGGTTAATAGTTTCAGATAAAATTGTATTGTAGGGATTTAACAGTGGCAACCAGATAGTTAAAATAATGGTACTAATAAAAAAAGAAAGTGGCGCCCAGGCAGGTAGAGATATTTTGAATAAGGTCCATATCCAAGCAGACAAAAAAACACCAACCTCTATCTTCAGATAGCAGTTGAATCGGATATGGAAGAGGCAGCTCGTGTTATCCTGAACATCTGCCCATTCACCATAAGAGTTTGCTAAAAGTCATAAGGCCTAGGGTCAAACTTCCAGAGTTGCTATTTTTGTCTAGCGTGGACTTGACCAGGCTCAAATTGTTAACAAACCTGAAATTGTTACTAAAATTGTAACAAAAGATACTAAGATAAATATATTTTGGTAGAGCTGTCCCAATCGTTTTATCAGGATGTGTACTGAAATGATATAGTAACCATAGAAAGTCTTAGACAATTACAAAGTCTCCAGGTTGGGAGCAGGAACTGCTATCACATATTGCGCATCCAGCAGTTTGTCCACATACTCACAGCACTATTTTACATTCAGGTAAGGTGACAAGTCCTCTTTTCAGGAGACGGCTCCTGATAATTATCTCCAGACATCATCCTCGATCACTAAAGAGTAGATAAGGAACCTGGTCTGTTTCTTTAATGCAATAAAGGGTGTTTACAATATTGAGGGGTCTATTTACTAAAAAGCTGATTCGGCAGTTGAGTTAAGGGTAAATTGGACTGAACTCACACTCAACTGAGGTTTTAGGCTCCTTGTATCCTGACACTCGCAAAACATGTAGGAGCATGCCACTTTGCATTTCGAGTTTCAGGTGAGGTCCATGTGTGTTAATGATTACTCAAGGGACCTCCCCTGCAACATGCATACCTACCTATTAACTTAATTTAAATAAATGTAAAAAAACCAATGGTCCCCAGGACTTCCTATCAAATGGGGGGGCAGCAATAAGACAAACAAATACATTAGGTAAAGAGGTCTATTGGATAAAATGTCACCACGAAATATAGTTATATATCATTTCAATACTCTGCTGCATTTCCACAATGTACAGGGATTAACCCCTTAAGGACAATGGGCGGTCCGCAAACCCATTAAAAACAATGCATTTTGAGCCCATAGATGTACAGGCTTTGTCATTAAGGGGTTAAGAGCAAATCTGTATAGACCGGTGTAGTTGCTTCAGAAGACCACTGGTGGTCGCTGTTCTGTCTCAGATATGTCTTACTTCCAGCTCAAGAATAATTGCACATGATATATTCTGCATTTATAAAAATTCATGTGAAAATGAAATTGAAAATTCTTAATAGTGACTTTAAATAAAGAAATTGTTTTTTATTTGCACTATAGGGTGACAAAAATAATAATTACAAACTAGCAAAATAATAATAAACAGGTTGTGTAAAGCATGTCATTATACTTTGCAAACATTTTTACGAATTAAGAGATGTACATATTCATGATTTAACCAGCTGGTTGATGACTTCTGCTGCTCTGACTTACTGCTTGCCTCTCTGGCACAAATAAAAGCACATCCGCCAGGGACAAGCAAACATACCATATGCTATTTAGAAAATGACAACTGCAAATGAGAATGGAGAAGAGACTGCTACAGCGTGCAAAAGGTATTGACAATGTGCTAACAGTATTTTATGGAATCATTCTTTATCGGGGAGAAAACGAATTCAAGCACTTACCATCTGTAGGGTACAATAACTGCTCTTGGAACAAGCAGAGTGGCACATTCTATGAATTTCAAACAAGCCAAAGTTACTGAAGTAACAGCTTTTTTTCCCGGTTTTGCTAAAATACCTCGGAAATGCTATGGCATGATGAAATTGACATTGCAACTTGGCCTACCAAGGGAAATCATGTTAATGAAATCCATTTACTGGTTACAGTAGACTTTGTATTAGTACTGTAAATATACGTTTATAGTTCCTTTCTGTTGCAACTAAATTATAGTATTATTTAAAAACAGGAATCAGGTTTTGATATGAATTTTCTACAGTAAATATGCACGTTATCCCTGGGTAATCTAAGGGTGTATCAAAAGGCTATGTAATACAGGGTAATGAATATGCTAATAGATCTCAGGACATTTCCAACAGTGAGGCATCTCCTCCATCCTCAATGGCAGGTCACGCAGTGTGCAAACGCTAATTACACATGCAAAAACTGACATAAAATGCCCTTTGGAGCTTATCCATTAGAGGTTTGTAGTGGACCCTACCATTTAGAGTAAGGATTTTGGTTACCCCATCATAGCAGGCAATTTTTCCACCACTTCTGGATGGCACTAAATGTATAGAAGTTGGGGATAAAGATAATCACTCAGGTTTGGCATTCAGATTAATTTAATTTCCAAACTGAGTGATTCATCCCGTGAGTCTTTCAACAAATACGACTCTATTAAAACAAACATCACATGATTTTAGAAGACTGCTACCTAAAATTTGTATTTGCTCAGCAGAAATGATAATTTGCTTAGTTTACAACATACTTGAAATGTGACATTTATCATACGTTAAAAGAAAAAAGTAAAATAAAGGAAACCATTGGATTTCAACTAAGGGCAATAAAATATATTAGAAGGCCACACTTTGTGTATACCGTATGAGCAGCAATCTTCATGGGACGATGAGCAATGAGTCTAGAATAGGGAAACACCTAGTTTTATAATACAGTATAAGGGTATCTCTTACTTTTCCACCAGGTACTTGCAAAATAATTAACTTGTATATTTATTGATGCTAAAACTATGTAGATACCGGATATGTTTTTGGTTTAATGATGGGAGACTCAACCAGCAGCAAAGTATTTAGTATACATACCTGCATTATTAAATGAACTGGACGGCAATTCAAGAAAGTCCTTATTTTCATGTAATTCTCTAACATAGGATACACTATACAGTCCAAAAATAGTATATATTCCATAAAGACCAAATATTTGAGTCTGACAGAGTACAATTATTTATCTCCTGGATACCTGACGGGTAGAATATAAAGAAATCCCTTTAGTGTGATGAGATTACAGTGATGGATGGACAGATAAAATATGACTCGTTCATGCTAACAAATAATTATTAATATTTATTGACACCTTGCTATATTATTTCTAAACTGGTAACATAGTAGCAGAGGAATATGTAAAAGAATGATTGTATCAGTGAAATCCCAGAGACTACTGATTTAAGTGATTTTCACAAAGCAATAGTTTTGAAACCAAATCCTTAAGAACTTTTAGAAGGCTAGGGGAATACACTAAGAGCTGTTCCATGAATCTTGTTTTCTGAGCCCCTTTAGGAGAAGGACTTTAGAAGAAGCACCACCTTCTCACAGATCTCTTTCTTCTGGCTGTCTTCGATGGAACATTACAATGGCTAAAGAAATACTTACTCTGGGGGTTCCATAGTTCACAGTAAGCATTCTGCCACAGGTATTACTTCCCTTTGTTGGACAACGGCAAACCACCGCTTCTGTGATGGTAGACATGTCCATTAAGGATCCTACTGCTCATCCTCAACTACCTACCGAAGGCTGACACATTATATTTCAAAGACATTACGATAACTGTAGGATTTTTTTTTTATATATATAGGAATGTTGCAATGGTTTGAACTATTTGCATTTAAAATATGAAAAGTCTCTTACGACTATTAGATGTAATTGTATTTTGAACTCCCCCTTCAAGCAATTTCAGCCGAGATCCCTCTGAGAATTAAATGGGAGATAAGTTAGGAAATTGCACTTGACATGAATTTCTCAATTTACTACAAATGCACAGGATAGAATGATATGATATCTACATTTCTGCAAACATGATGGATTATTGTCTGGACACAACAAATATTAGTGAGGCCCACAATATTTCACCAGCTATCTTATCTACTCAGGTATAGATCCCCATGGTAATACACTGGCAATTGACTGAAGGGGTCTATGGAGAGCAGAATCGTAGAAGCAGAACGTCCTATTGTATCCTCATGTGACAATAATTTAAAATATGTCAAGGATAACATTATGTGGGGTTTCTAGATGTCTGATCACTCGCAGCAGCTGCCAGTAAAACAACACAAACAATATAAAAAGAATAAGCAGAATATGGTATAAATTCCTCCGAAAATTATTATTAATAAATATAACATGAAATATCACCATACTGAGTTATTTATTCAAGTATGCACTCTGTAAAGTCTCCTGAAGCTTGAAACACGGTGATGATGTCCCACACAATGTAATTGCATAAATACAATTGCCACAGATTGCCATAAAGGGCATTAAATTGTGGTCTTATTATGGAAGATCCCTTTTAAATGAGAGCAGCCAGCATACAATTGCCTCCCAGCTCCCGCTGCCATCCCTCCTTCACTTCCAGTCCACCAAGAGAATTCCCCGTGGAAATCCATACTAAGTTGCAATGAACATTTTCTATAATTCACACAATTATTTCTTAAGAACTTGTGATTGTTGTTATTTTTATACTGCTTTATGTTTTCCAACACACTGTATTCTGTTGTTGCCTTTTCTCAATAAGGGGATATCGTAAAAAAAAAAGAAAAAACATAATGCATCATATAAAATGCATATATATAATAAAGATTATCACTCAACTTGCAAACATTCTTTACTCTCCCTTGAGATACCTACTGCCATCCAGCTGTTGATGGGGAAACATCTGCATTAGCTTCTCACTATAAATGGAGAAACGCAGGTCAAGGTCTCATCAGTAAGCTATCCTGAACCTATATATTACGTTAATGGGGGAAAAAATCTTAGAATCTTACACACATTTTAGTGCAGGAACCGCGCTAAGGACTGAAAATATTGTCAGATAGCTTCAAATGATTTTGAAATACTGTTTAATAAGCCATAAATCATTGGGCTGTTGAGAAAAACACTGATGATGTTGGTGTTTGTTCCAGAATGTGGGTGTATGCCAAGACAGATCCAACTGGCTGAAAACCAGGTATATCTGCCAGGCTCATGAGTCATGCGCGGTTTGTTGGCTGTCTTTAGCAGATGAGGAGTCTGCTCCTGATTAGCTCAGAAACAACATTTAATATCATATCCCTGTAAAGAATGCCAATGGAAGCAGCTATGGCCGTGGTCTTAATGACCGCAAAATTATAGAACCAGGCACAAGCGCAACAGCCATTGCAATGAATTTATTAGATGCAAGCGGTATTAAGATATATTTTGGACTCTCCACAAGAAATATCCAGTTATAAATTAAATATCCTGTTGTTTTGGGGGATAGTCCTGATTTGCAGGCACGATCTTGCTATCCCCTGTAGCTACTTCAATGTCAGGCTGTGGGGATCAAGGGCTAGTCGGGGAGATCCTCTGACCTCCACTGAAATAACCAAGGACGCGTAAAATCAATGGAGGAACTCCACTGCAACAACCATGTGGCTTCGTCATGATGCTCTGCAGCTCAGTACCTCCAAGGTGGCTCCTCAGGTAAGGTGGGTGGTCCTGCATCCAGCTGTGCCCACTCCTGCTTCAGAAAATACCTCAGCCTAAAACAAGACGCTCCGTTTAAATAACAGATCACCAAAAGAAGAAAAGAAGAAAAAAACATTTTTTTCTTTAGGATTCTCCTCTAGACAGTCAATCAGTTGTTAAAGCTGGTATTCTTCTCTTATCTTCTCTTTGGCCCATAGTGTTTTAGCTTGCGTTCAGCTTGTACAATATCCTTTCTGTTCTGCTGTAATAAAATTCCACTCTCACGGCTCTAATTCCCTGTAATACCCTGTGACCTTACGGGTCGTTTGAGTTGTTCTTGGGTATTTAATTATAACTAATGCTATCATAATTTCCTAATTCCATCTGCCAAAATAACGTCCAACCAAAACCTAATTAATGCATTGGCAAAAATATTTTAGTTCAGTTCAGATAAATAATATTACACTTTTTGGCACAACTTATTGTCGAAAGTAAACAATGTTATCCAGATGTGTTTTACAAAACAGAAGTTTGTTGTATTTGTACATCCAATAATTCTTCTAATAGAGAAAAATATTTTATTATTCCTTTAGTTTGTCTTGTATGGACAATTTGTTCCCACTGCTGCTCATTTACACATATATACCGGTATATATATATATATATATATATATATATATACACATAAATGTATGTATGATACGTACATGTATGTGACATACATATTTATTTTAATATTTATTTTAAGCTCCAACTTCCAACTATCCAACTAGTTTTTATTGTAAGTGAAAATATTAAAATATATATAACTTTAGAGAACATCCATCTGCTAAATGTCCAATTACTGCAGAAGATATATCAATTATTTACCATAAATCTTATATTTTGGAGGGCAGCCTAACAGATTTGTAAGAATCATTGGACTATACTTCATTTTATCAAAAGGTGGGGAAAATTAGCTTTTATTTCTCCTTTGATGTATCGGATTCTACTGTAGTTGTGATGTAAATGGAGATATATTCTGAAAGACGTTTTTTTTGTTTAGAGACTACTGATTTTCAAGCCAAAGATGAAGGGGTAGCTTTGACATACTAGTTCTACCTGGAAGATAATATCTTTTCTTCTTCTTCTTTTTCTTTCTATGAAGCATAGCCTAAATTTTTTTAATCACTGAAAATACCATGGTGGAACCGGGTCCCCAAAAGGCACTGGGTTTTCTGGTGAGGGAGAAGAAAAGTAGCCTTTGGGATGCCACCTCTTCTAGTGAAGTTTGAAGCAGCCATTTCAGCCATGTAGGGAAGGACCAAGAAGATCCAACCTTCCCATGAACATAATGTATTAGGGGGTCCCATAAACCTTTATGGCCCCTAAATAAAAGAAAATGGGGATCTGGTGGCCATCGTGGCCATAAAAAGTTTTGGCACCTTTTTTTGAAGGGACAATCGTGTTTTTAATTACTCAGATATTTGTAATAATTTCACAAGCAGACTGCTAATAACAATGCGGTTTTCCACATTGTTGGTCATTGGAAAATTGGGGAATTTCTGCCCGAAATAAAATAATAATAACACAAGTGATAGCTTTCAGTGCTGGATTTTGTGGTTTTATGTGAGATGTTTGTGTTTATGCTTTCCCTATTCTTGGCTGAGCTTTTTCTTTTAGACGCATTTGCATTTCAAAAGGTCTCTTAGGTCTCCTTAGGAAAAAATTTCAGCACTTACATGGCCCATGTGCATAGCAGAGGCAGCGGTCTACAGTAGCTCATGTTTTTGAGAAGTGACTTTGCATGGCGCTCTTGAAGATCTGCGTATTCCCATGTGGGATGTACAGACCAAAAGACCATTGGGCCCCTGGTCTCCACTGTGGCCCTACTGCTTGGAGCAGCAGTCTTTTCACTGTAGATATGAGCCACGATTACTTCAGGCTTCAACGTAAGAGTAGATAAGACCAAGTTAGTACGTTTGAGAGAGGGAAAGCTTGGCCCCTTGGCTTTTAAGCTGAGATAGCCTGAAGTCCATGATCCGTGCGTGCGTCACCGTATGTGTACCTGTGAGGGGTTCATAGTGCTTTTTTTGTTAGGTTTGACACGTTGCTAATCTTATGTACTTTTAGACCCTTCCAGGCTCTATATTTTTTATTATTTATCACTAGCCCCAGCAATTTAGGCTGTATAGCAGTGTAGCCTGAGTGGCTCTTTTATGTTTTTTTTCTTCACAGTCACAATGTACTTTGTTTTGTCTATTGAGTGTACATGTGTGACTAATAATTATTTTTGATTGAGATAGTTTTATTCAAGGTTTTATGTAGTGTGGAGCCGGATTCCCTGAAGATTAGGCTTTTTTTTTGGTGGCGGTCACCACCTAATCTCAAAATAGATTTACTGTTTCTTTCCTCCAAAGGTTACCATGGCAGCCACCGGCTCTACAGATTTCAATTTTACTTTTTCTTAATATTAGAGAACCGACGAGTGGGAGTACCTCTTTAACGGAGGTCTTCCATGAACACTCAAAAGTCTTCTGCTTGTGAAGGGGTAGGAGAATTTACGTGGCACGTCCTAAGCCCACTTTGGCAATGATGTACCACACATGTAGATGTGACTCTTTAAGGGTTAAACCTGTCACTGGGTCTTTTTTTATACAGACGCTGAACATCACAAATTAGAAACTTCACAAGGCTATTGCACAAGGATATGCCAAGTTATTAAGCAACATCGTCAATTATCTTGTTTTACTTAAAAACACATGCTAATCATCAAAGAGAGGCCAGATTCTCTAAGAAGTTTAGGAGGTCATTCTCCTCCCGCCTGTAGGGAAATAGGTTATGCATATGTTGGTCTGACATCTGACAGATATTCAGCTAATGAAATGAAGGAATATGTCTTAGGTTAAGTACTTCTCCTCTTTAACTGAGACGAATAGACGTGGAAAAAGCAATTGAGGTGCTCACTGTTAATATCTCTGATATCGGTGGTCATTATTCACACACTCAGCGGACAGACTATCCTTAATTAGGTGTAGATTTTGTAGAAATCATGTTTTAGAAGTATGCGCTGTTATTGTATATTCCAGTTAACCATTTCACAGCGAAGAATTGATTTCTTTAGCCATAGGTGGTGCTACCACATCTCAGCAGAACATGGAGGCATGAAATATACATATATATATATTTTATAACTTATACTAGTGCCATAGATTTGCCACACATTTACATTGTTGCCCCGTACCCTATCATTTCAGACCCCGTCATCTGAGTGTGTGTTTCCTGAAAGGACGGTTGTTAAAAAAAAAAAAAAACAATATCACCTCTTGTTATATTTTATGTAAATTTATGAAAACCGGTCACGCATTCTGCACATTCCTACATTAGTAATTACCCTGCATAATAATATCTGTTCACCCCCAGTAAGGAATCCTGAACACAATGAATTATTACTGAATTAGTGTATTTCTGTAATGAGGAAAGGAAGAAGGGAGGAAAAACACTCGCACACCGGTTTAGTACAATGAATACTGTTTTCCTGACAGGATGTCTGGTTTGTAAACAGCATCCTCACAAATGTCGATTCACATATTCAAAATGGCAGCGTCGATCACAGTATTACACCAAAGGAAGAAGTGTGAATTGTAATAAATTCTGACGGAATGCATCTATCTACGTTACATCTAAAGAAAAGTCCTGAAAGCTTTACATCTTTTTCTATCTTGGCCCCATAAAAGGTGTCAACTTCCACTAAATACTCAATTTTCTCATAGACTAATAAGCTATATCTATTCTTCTTGCTATAGGGAGAGGAAAGGGGGACAGAGGGATTTGGGATCCATAGAGGGACAATGTTCTTAGTGTAACCAACTGTACAACGCTGTGGAATATGATGTCACTATATAAAACAATAAATAATAATAATATACTGTGGCTAAAGCAGCATTAGAAGGGCCTGCAAGTATTGAATCATAGAACACGTTCTCAAGGCGTGGTAGGAGTTGTAGTCCAAAGTCCCGTAATGTGATCTACAGTACTGGCCACCAATAGACCAACTACAGATGATTCAGTATGTCAGTAACACGTTTTATTTTTCCTCCAGGTTGTGATAAAGTCAACAAATTCAATGTATGGAAATGTTGGCCCCTGACAGTCAAGCAGTTGGATTTGCTTTAATGGTGTGTACAACAGACAATGAACAACGCTCTTCCTGCCCTCTGTACGGGAGCACATCCTCCTTAGTATGCATTGAAATCCCTATCACGCTGACATTTACTCCTACTGTGGCTCTGTGCCTCCCACTAGCCTTTTTCTGAACAGATTCACTCTTTTGCTTACATAGCTGTAAGATTTTTTCCTTGTATTTCACAACATAAAAGCCTTCCTTTTTTGCTTTTGTAGAGCACTCTGGCTATCCGGAGTAAAATGTCAGATTTGTGGCCCTGAGTGGTGTATTGTTGCTCTAAAGGGGTAACAATGCCGTATTTTTTCTTACAGCCAAATGTCTAGCGCATCTCTTGCTGCTCATCTAGTTTAACGGCAGCTGCTGCCTACCTACATCACCGCCGGATCTATTGTGTGTATTCATGAAACAATGTAAGCACAGGCAATGGGGCAAACTTTCATGCTAAAAATGATCCCAAAAGTAACATAATTGTATTATATTTTGACATGGTCAAAGAGATTAACTTAACTCGCGACCAAGAACAAGCCTTTGCTAGTAGTTACATAGAAGTAATCCTGTGTATGATACACACACCTGGAAATAATATGCATGTGTTATCCAAGCGTACCTTGGGACACTCTGGGTTTGACCCTGAGTCTCCAGGTCGGTTTCTTCTTCGTGTTTTCTTCGTGTTTGGCCACGCCCATTCCCTGCCTTCTCTTTTCCCCATCTACCCCTGCTCCCAATCCATTTCCTTCCCGCTAAATGCTGTCTGAGGTTAGCCCCACCCCTCATGCTGCTAGACACACCCCTTCATGAATCCACTCCCCAAGAAGATGGAGAGCGCCGGAAGCCTACCCTGGGGAGTTTCCAGGTATGACTGCAGGGAACTTGAGAAACAGGAACAAGCCATTCAGCTAATTCACTGCAGACAACCTTTGTCTTTTTATTAAAAAGACTTCCTTTTTTAAAGGTGATTATGGCGTAAAGGGCCCCCCTGGACGGTCAGGAAGGGGGAACATGACTGCTGTCCCCCTGCCTGGG
The DNA here is from genome assembly GCA_009364415.1 of Spea multiplicata. Classification (NCBI taxonomy): domain Eukaryota; kingdom Metazoa; phylum Chordata; class Amphibia; order Anura; family Pelobatidae; genus Spea; species Spea multiplicata. Next base: position 68,581 of record VKOC01000823.1, on the reverse strand, counting down.
GTCAGTAGTTCATGGTCCGGTTCAGGATGTGTGTTGCAACATTGTTGCTTTAATGTACTGGGGAGGAATAAAGGGGAAACTTTCCTTGTTCTGACCTTCAGTCATTTGACACTCTGGATGAGCTTCCGTCCCACCCTCCCCTGTTTTTTCTGTATTTGTTGTGATTTTTGTTCCTGTGCTGGTGTCGGTTTTTCTTTTCTTTTAGTCACAGCGGGAAGTCATGGCTGCCCCTTTGCTTGGAATATCCGGTGGCTGGAGAAGACTTGGGGAGACGAGTTCTGCGGAGGCTGATGGTACCCAGAACGAGAGCTCTTGGTAATGTTTGGGGTATCTGCCTGTCGGTAACACGACAGCTGGCAGGATGGTTATGTTTATGGTTACAATGTGCTGGTTCATGATGTTTAATAAAGCTGTGGCCAATGCCCTTACCCACAAACTGTGTCGTCTTCTCTTTGGGTGGGGATGTGGGCTTTGGTCATGCTTGGTTTGGTGGCTTGGGTCTAAGCAGTCATGATTATGTACTGACTAGGTGAATATTTATATCCCTTGAATTAGTTGCTTGTGACTCAAACCCACTCACTTTTAGGTCCCACCTGGGTTATGTTTACAAATGTGTTCAATCTAAAGGCCGGAACCATGAACCAGATATTAGACAGAAACAGAAAACATAAAAAGTAAATAAAGCTAACTTTTCCAATGGATGCAGTGACACAACCAGCTGCTGTCTTCTCACTAGGGCAGATTCCAGATTGCACAACATGTGTGAGTAACACACTTCAAATTAACCCTGTACGAGCTAGAAAGATGTTCAAGCAAACAAAATCAAGACATACTCACTACTAATTATGGTTTTCAATCCCATATAAACAGAAGATTAAAATACATTTAGTTTATGTCATATTTAAATTACCGGTAGTTCACGTGTATAATGTTTCAGAAAAGTTAAGGCTGCTATTTTCTTCCGTACATTTTTAGGGTTTGTCATTAGGTTGTCCACAGGGTTTCCGGAGTGCTTTCTTAGGCAGGGACGAGTGGTGGTCTCCCTCATTCTCTTCCTCATGATTGTGGTCTCTGAATGACTGAGAAATGCTGGGATATGATGTCATATCTTGGAACACTGCTTCACCACGAACCAGAAACCACGAGTGTGAAAATGCGGTAAATAGCAGAACCTCCTAAATGCAGGGCCCGGGCTGACCAGCGACAATAAAAGGCACATCAGGAAAGTCTCCTGTCTTGTCTTAAACCCTACTAAACATGGAAGGGTTAAACAGACGAAACAGTAGTTTAAATTATACTTGGCATAGAATGTTTTAAAGATTTCTGATAGCAGCCTTGATTGCATGGTTCCCACATGCCTGGTTAGCAGGGAAAGTTCAGTCATGTCCTGTGACCAATATGATCTAGCATTCAACTCGTTCCCAGGACCCAGATTGCAAACAGATGACGATGCGATGAGATGATATCCTGCAGAAATGTTTCATTACTGGGTTACAGTTCTTCTATAAAGAATACGATAAAAATACATGCTACAGTGCCCTGTACTGTAATCATCGCTAATACAAATGCTCATGTTTCCCAAACTCTAGCGTGTTTTACAGACCCAGATACATAAAATAGAAAATATATAGGTGTTAGAAGCACACCTGTACAGCGGTATGGAAGCAGATGCCGTAACGCTCCTTGATTATTCATCCTCTTTACGTTATCTGTCCTCTGCTGTTAAGATGCTGATTGTTAATGATTGGTTCAGACAGCCTTTGTATGATTTTTTTTTTTTTTTTTTTTACTGCACTCGCACTAAATTGAAGGAAGAAAACTCAGGATCCAATAAGTATAGTTCATGAAGATTTATTAATAACAATAGCAGGAGCTGATTGACGCGTTTCACACGTAAAGTGTGTCACCGGAAGCCTTGGTAAGAGTGGATTAAAAAGAGAGAGAACTTTAACCCCTTAATGACAAAGCCCATATATGTACGGGCTCAAAATGCATTGTTTTCAATGGGTTTAGGGACCGCCCATTGTCCTTAAGGGGTTAATACATGAAACTGATTAGGTAATGCAGACTCTGCCATAAGTTGCTTCCAATCTTAGCGGCCATTATGTAAAATGTTAAACTATCTTATAAAAAAAAAAAACAAACACCACTAACAGGTAGTTTTAATAAATTAACTGATTTACACAAAACCAGTGGCATACAAAAAATGCTGCCACCCTGCAAAAGCAAACACATTAACAAACCTTTTCCAATCGCACGCACGCACGATTGTGCTGCGAAATAATCGACACTGCAAAGATTATGAGTACAGCAGTGAAGACCATGAGACAAACCACTGTAAAAGTTTTTAAAAAATCCTCGACAAACATATACTCCGTGTGTGAATAGCACAGAGCAGGGACTGGAGCTGACCCTTCAGTACCCTCACTCACTTTATATTCTAGTAACAAACTTATTGGGTACATTCCTTTGCCAAACACTCTTTTTATGTTATGGCTATTGAATTTATTACACATCTATAATTATTTTGTTCTCCTATAACCATGTGTGGTCCAATTAGAAGAACCCAGTCATTACAATGCGGTCTGGATTACACGTGTTTAAAAATATAGATGTTGGCTGTGATTATTTTTTTTTACACTAGATTTCTATAAATTCTAATAGTGTTCATACTTCCTTAAAAAACTCTCTTTAACTAAAGTTGTGGTCCTAGTGATATTTCATTAAACTGTCTTCAGCAGAATTCTTGTGATCAAAAATGCTGAACCTTACCAGATATTGGGGAAAATGCTTGCCCTCTGTTAGTGATAAATGTTTTATGAAATTGTAATGCTGCCAACAACTTTTTTTTGACTGGTGCAGTATATTCCCTCACACTTCTGGTGAAATGATTGTGAGATGTTGCTCCATCTGGCTTGACTTTTTAAGACCATCAGCAGGGGAGATCGATATCCATACCTGAAAACTTCAAAGAGCAAGCTACCTGAGGTATGGATTGACACCTCTACCGCGCCCAAGAGATCGAGGAGACCCGGGAAAACAGTGATTTACTGGGAGACACCAGATCAACCAGGAGGGATCCCATGTATACAACTATCCTTGGTGGTTTGGAGAGAATTGGAACCAGTGAGACATTTTTCTTTGATGTACGAATGATTACTTTTTTGGTAAAAAAATAAATAAAATAAAGTATTGTCTTTGCCGTCCTTCCACAGCATTATCTATTGCTCACTATGGGTCAAACCACCAGTCTGAAGTGTTTGCCTGCTTATCTTTTCATATAATCCACTGTATAATTACACAAGCCCGTGATTGTAAAATAACGTAGCATTCTACTTATTGTTTGCCCGGCACTGTTTTTACCGTTCTCTCTGAGGTTTGTGTAAACCACGCAGCATGTGCCTGGATTGCATTTTAACCATCTGCGAGTGGCCGCTGCCTCTCAAAGGAAATGCTTCAAGATTTGTTCACAGTTCTAAAAAAGAATCCTGTGATGTCAGAGAGGAAATTCATCTGTGAAAATGGGTAACCCTTCCACTGCCGCCAATGGCAGAATTTAAAAACAAATGCTGTTATTAATGAACATATTTTAGTATCCAAGCCCTTGAAATAAGGGTCAGAAAAAATAATGATAATTTCCTACTGCACTTTGATAATATATTAGGTTGAACACATATTAATTAACATTTTATTTAAACAGCATTGAGCTAGCATTGCCTTTATGGACCACACACACACCAGGGCGGCAGGTCTAATTGATTAGGCCCCATGGTATTCTGCTGCCCAATGGGCCATTTACAGGGGACATCTTTGATCTCCATGACCGGCTCATTTACAATATGGAGGCCGTGCGATAGTCTGCAATGCCCCTTGCCTTAAAGGGTCAGGGTAGACTCTGATGAGGAAAGGTTGCTGGAAGAGCTGCTGTACATTTGTCTCTGATGTCCTCTAGAATTCTATAGGATGTCTTTTGACATGTTCATCAATGTTACATTTGTAGCACATTTTTTGTATCTTTGGTGAGGAATATAGTGGGCATACATGGGAATTTCCATAGAGCCTCCTCTTCTCAAGGAGTAGCTGACATCATGCCCCTATCTTCGATAAGGCTTTAAAGTGCAAGCACTGGGCCAAATACCACAGGAGATTGAAGACTCTAACCCGGAGTCCCAGAGAAGCAGTGCTTCACTTGGAGACTCCTGGTTAAGCTCCCAGGAGTGGAGCATGTTTTATGGGTTGTGAAGCAAATAGGAATAAGTGATATTTGGGCAAATTTGCAGTGTGGCCCAATCTCAAACCTCAAAAACTTGCCACTTTAGTAGACTTACTCTCAATGTGAAAGACCTCATAAGACACAGGGTAAAAGTATATTCAATTTCCAACACATACAGCACATTGTATCTTCTTTTAATTGTTACATACGTTCTCCAATCATTAAGTATTTTGCCAAAATAATTATAATTACATCCGATGATTACTTTTAAAATAAATACTGGAAATTAGTGCAGGAGATATAATGTTAGCTAACAGAAAAAATTATCTTGTGTTAAAGCAATAATATGATTATAATTATGGATATTAACATTAGACTAATTATAAAATCAGATAATTGCTTGGGGGGAAAAGCCTAGTCTAAGCGCTGTAACCCTACACAGTTCTACTTATGATGGGGGTCAATCTTATTATAAGATAATACAGGTACTTTGCTATTAATGCCTAATTAAAATATAGATCCGCATCAAAAAGTAATTAACCCCCTTTTTTTTTTTAAAGACTGCAAAAAATGTTACATGCAGGCATACGGTGGCAATATTATGAGATCTGAACCCGTACCTTTTTTTTTAAGAAGCACAGAGACCATGTTGGAGGTCACCATAACTAGCCAATTTATTTTAGATGTTTTGGACTATATGCTGTAAGAGGGCAAACTTGATCTTATTTGCCTTATAGAACCAAGTATTGGGTGTCGGTAACCCCCTAATTAGCAATACATTTGATTCTATAGTCGATTCTATCCAGGAAGACATTTTACCAACAACTGAAAATTCAATACACTAAGTGCGGAGTGCAGCCAAGTTCAATGTCTGAATCGAGATCATTAGAATATAATGCAAATTTCCTCTTATGACGTCTGGAAGAAAAGTTACAATGTTCCTACTACTTTCTGTTCAAGGTTTCCTTATAGAAACTGAATGTGAGGATCCTGGTGGCCAAAAGGCATAGCCAACCCCTCCTCTCCCCAAGTTTTTGGGTACCTGGCTCCAATGTAGTGTTTCCAGTGCAAATGCTACATGAGTGAATTCTGTCTGAAAATCAAAAAGCCTACCTAGGGAAGTTGTGTCAAAGTGCTGTATCTGTCAAAAAAATTACCCTACTGATACCACCACCAACATACATCAAGCTCCTCAAATGTAATTGCCCTTAAAGGTCAAGCTTTCTATCGCTTACAGGTCGCATCATGTATTGGCATAATTCTCCCATGACAAATAATTTTAGATGTTCTGCAAAAAATTTTGGATAAAAAAAATTCTACTTTCCAATCTTGGGCTCATTTAATTCTTTTTCTGTTCTACCTAAAGAGTCTATATCAGGAAATGAAATGCAAATTGACACACAGCTACCAGAAAATGTTTTGTTCTGCATAAAATGTGAACTTCCTGCTAAATGACTTGCTTGTACTTAACAAAGATCGTAAGATTCGGGTAATTATTCCAAGAGACACTGATAACAAGGAAGCAAAAACCACTAGTTACATCCTGAACATAATCACTTTCCTAGTAATGTGTACCCCAAGATGTTTTCTTTAATGTTCTTAAAACCTACAGCTATTTTTTTACTGGGAAAACGTCAGCAAACACTCGTCCAAAGCACTCTGGGTAGGGGCATCCAGATAAGGATCTGGGCTCACTCATTTGCATATGCAAAAAAGCTATACAAATTGTATCTTCTTTTAATTCAAAGCTATTAATTCAAAGCTATTATGCAACTGTTACAAACAATGTGTTTTCTGTAACCAAAAATGACATTACTTTTACCATCCCAGGCTAAAAGGCCTGCAGTGGGAATAGATCATTTTAGTCCCCCCAAAAAGAGCGGAACCACTGAACTCCTTAAATGAAGGCAAACACCCAAAAGGGGCAGCCTACCTTCCCCAAGAAATAAAAATATTTTCTGTGGATCCAGTGCATAAAATACTTTGACAAAATAAAAATTATCGTCATGAGTAAAATAAAAAAAGAAAATGTATATAGGCTCCAACCCCATCCAAGCCAGTATGCATCCTAAGAAGCTATGGTTTAAAAAAAATATTCTAGTTGAAATGTTTCAAAGATGGCACATTCTGCAGATTTTAAAGGCATTACATATAGGAGGGGTAGCCATGGGTAGCCGTCTTTTTCTGACAAGTGGGCTGTGGGCAGTCGGGGAAAGACTTTGTGCTTTCGTCCAGAAGTTTAGGACAAGAACAGGATAATTATACAGTAGTCAACAGATTTATATCGTAAAACAAGCACGGTAAGAAACAGAGAAGTTTGCAACAACAGTAAAGGCTTTTAATAAATGTTTTGAATAAAAAAAGAACAAGGACTTCTCATTTAACTTGAAAAGATTTCATAATTTCTATTATATTTATATTTGACCTTCGCTTTGTCATTGCCAAGCATACCCTCCCACTTTGCATCTGTTTACCTCGAATTTATTAAATTTGGTTTCATGAAAGAGAATCAGACGCTGGAATGATTGTAACTGTTCACATAATCAAATAGAAAAATAGCTTGAGTAACAATGGAACAGGTTTATTGGAGTGTGACAGTCATTATGGATTGTTAATGGACAATCAAGTTATTGTCTGTTAACAATCTTTAATGGCTTCCAAGCTTCGCTGCTTCCCTCCTCCACCGTGTCAAGGCAAAAGAAGCCTGTACCGACAAAGACCTGGACACGGAGTCGGTAGCACGTTTAATCTCTGCAGACATATTCTGCATGTACTAGCCCAGTTTGGCACTCATCTGCATGTAGCTTGTTAGATGATAGCCGTCTACGAAATAAAGCCACTTGCATGTAGCTTGTGCCATACAGTAACACACACTGACCAACAAATATACATCATATATATATATTTTTTTTTATTCACATACATGGTGGGGACAAAATATTTTATATCCACTAAGCAAGCCTAAAGACTTGTTCCCCCTGACTGCCTGAACTTCTATAGTGCAAGGGATTCTGGGTAGGCATATGCAAATCCGTCTAAAAAACATTGCCTCTCAATCCACTTTATACATGGATCTCTTAGCGCCCTGTCTGTTGTGCTGACTTCTAAACAAAGCCTAACTTTGTAAAGGGGCTTTTCATCACCTTTCTTGCCCGACCATAACATATTTAGAGTGTGACCTTCATACCAACCCAAACCTTAAGCAGTAAGCCGGTAACTGACATAATGCCTATGATTCTCATTACGGATGAAACGGTCCAGATCAAGTGAGCACCTCCACAAAGCTTGGTCTGCTGGTATCGCACTTGTATCGCATAGAGCCTGTTTATGTGGTTTTATTATTATTATTGTTTTTGAACTTCTTTTTGAAACTTTTATATAGTATTTACATGATGCAGCACAGTAACAGGTTTTTGACACGAGATACTGGGGCTGCATATACCTTGTGGCGTGTGACCCCCTGAAGACATGAAGAAGGGGTTCTGATTTTTACAGTGGCCTTGTAGCACGTTTTGGCTCATGTCACTTTTTGTTTTCTTCAGACCGGAGCCACTGACCTCGAGCTGAGAAAAAAAACAAACAGAAAAAAAAAATGCCATTATTAGTGCTCTCGTCTGGCCCAGCAAACACTAGCTTTAACAGATCCATGTATAAAGTATACAGAGAGGCAAAAAGAACTGTTTATTGTTAAACTGATTTGCATATGCCTACCCAGAATCCCATGCATGGGAGGATTTCTGAGCAGAGAAAACAAGTCTTTAGACTTGCCTGGTGGTTGTTAAATATATATAATGTCAGAGCAAGTCATACATACACACACTAACATGCTTACACAAACATCCTTACACACACAAACACACATACAGCAACCTACAAACACACTGATATATTTGTGCATGCGCACAAGTCCTTGAGTTTATATTACGAGGTTAAGGGGGAGTGAGGCTGAAGGAAGGAGGCATCTTTTAAATCTAATTAGTCAGTAATACCCCCTGTGTTATCATTTTGTCAAAATTATTGGCATTTTAGTAGAGATGTAATACAATTATGATTAACATTAATTTGCTATTACAAAAATATTATCATTAAAGTGAACAAGAAAAGCTGTATTACCCTGTAGCCTTTATTGTTTTATTATTTTTTCTCCTTAATCTTCAGCCACTTAGGGATAAAAAGCATTACAGGTGAACCTTGATATCAACATTTCTAATGTGTTTGTATCTGATAAAATCCACATGTATACCTGGCTGTTACTATATACTGTAACTGTGTAACTTATATACTGTATAACAAAAAGTTCCCTGTATGTATGCACAGATATTTGCGAAAATAATTTATATATATTTATATAACAATGTTATAATTTGTGCTTATCATTGCGATGTTAAGTGTTGCGGGAACACGGTGATTCTATCAGTCAGTTGACACACACCCGCATACTCCTTCAGAACACTTGTGTTGTATTCCAGCAGAGAAGGTGGAATTCAATGAATGTGGTTGGGGTACGCCGTAGCAAAGGTGGAGGATGTCCTGCCCTTTTTCCTTTTATCAGCCTTTCATCAGCTGTTTGCTCAGAGAATAAGCATAGTCAAATCCACCAAAATTCAATAGAAAAAAAATACATTTTTACCATAGAAAAACCACAGGTGTGCTAAAAAAAACCCCAAGAAATGTGGGCAGACTTTTTACCATACCAAGCCCTACCATCTTATCCACTAGTCATAAGCTAGGGTATTTAATATAAATAAGTAAAAGGGTACATGGAGGGTTCAAAATGCCTTTTGTACTCTGCACAGGCAGTAACACTTTATAAAGCCCCCACCAAGCACCTCAGTTCATCTGATCAAGGGCTATAGGAGTAACTTATGCTCTTCACGGCCTTAACACCAGAGAACCAAACTTTCCTTGATTGATAAGCACTCAACGGATGACAAAAGGCTAAAACACAAACAGACAACAGACAACAGACAACAAGGAACAGACAACAGCACAACAACAGACAAAGCAGACAACAGACAACACACAACAGACAACAGACAACAGACAACAGACAACAGACAACAGACAAGCAATAGCTCCACCAACTTTAGCTTGACACAACAGGGACCTACTTGAAGAATAAAAGATCCATACAGGGCTTTCCCTTTAGAGTTATGGAGAGTATGTGAGCATTCAGTTTTATTTTGCATATCTGGTATGCTCAGCAGAGGGCCATATGGTACAGTTTATTTAAGCACATAATTTACATTGTATACAAAGCAAACTGTATAGCAACATAGAACACAAACATCAAAAGCTTAACAAAGTATACACAACAATAACATTTATCTACACCTGAACCAATACAATCATGCAATGACATAAGCAACAGCAAGCATGACATATGGCGAAAACAGTTCCACCGGTGCCAAATAGTGGTACTGCAGCCGGAATAGGATGGGTGATTGGGTGGAAAGGATACAACAGAGGCTTTAGAGTACCAGGAAAGTAAGAACTGGGGGTTAATGTCAGTGATGGAGTAGTCTTTAAGCAAGCTGAGGACCAGTCTCAGACAGCCCGATGTACTCGTGTTTCCCATTATCAGTGTGAAAGGTGAGCGAGGCACTGTAATGGTAGAGCACCGAGTCCCCAATCTTCATCTTCTGGAGTTACTCTCCCCACAGGGGGATATCTAGTGCCTTCCGTTCCTCCTTGTCTAAAGTCAAGAGAGGACTGAATCCTTAGGGTACGAAAGAATGGCAGCCAAAAAGCTAAATCTTCCGGGACCCAGCAACCCTGTGGTGTTTTTATTCCACTAAAACAAAACTCAAAAAGTACACTTAGTGATATTATATGTATGTGCCATATGTGACTCCCCATTGCCACAAGTCATAGCCCAGGGAATATTAAGCTTTGAATTGAAAATGTCGCTCTTATTGAAGGGAGCTACAGCCAGAAATAAGTCTGGATTTTCCTGGTTACCATCCAAAGAAGTGTAATCTTTGCTGATTAGAATAATATTTATTTACTTATTGATGATAAACATTGAAATCCAGCTAAGATGTTAGTAGGTACCTTATAAGAGCTCCTTTCACAACTCTCCAGCCTCAGGATTAGAAGCCCTTTTGTCCTTTATTACTGGGCAGCAATTGGTACTCAAATTATGATCAATAAACGTTATTAATATTTTAAACGGGAAAGACTTGTGCCAAAATTACACGGACGTTCACTAAACAGAACAATTGCTTCATACCGGTTCTTTGGGATCTGATAATTACTTAATGACCCTTTCTGCACCCAAACAGTTAAATCCCAATACAGATACTGTTTATTTTTTCGAGGCTGACTAAAATACAGCCTCTTTTAGTGAATATGGTTTCTGCAATCAACGCAAACTAACAATTATGGAGCAGCTTTGTTTTAATGTGTTTTTCATGCTTTTCTGGGATTCACTGTTTGATTTTATTATATTGAAGCAGTCATTTGCACTAGATAAACACTGCACCATAAAGTATATATATTAAAGTTATATATTTATTTGCAGATGTCTATTCTAGCTGCATTCGCTTCACCAAGCGGTCTTATCGTTAAGTCTGTCTTACAGTTACTTCTCCTATTTTATGACTGCATTACATGATTAACATGAGGTAGAAGCTGTAGCCTCGAAGCTGCAGTTGCCCTCGTCATCCGTGGCCTGACATACTTTTGCTGCCGATTGGCTGCTTGAATGGCAGGGAAATCATGCACAAGGCTCTGAACTTGCCCCTGTTAGTGTCCCTAAGATTTGAGTCTCCAGATTATTATTCATTGTTTATTGTTTTATATAGCGCCATCAAATTCCGTAGCGCTGTACAATGGGTGGACAGGACATAACAAGTAGTATATAACATAACAAACTGACTAACAGAGACGACAGGTGAGGAGGGCCCTGCTCAAAGGAGCTTACAATCAGATACGGAATAAATACGCAGAATAGGTGGGCCAAATGGGTCTTAACTGCTATCAAATTCTATGTTTCCGTGTATCTGGTACCTACTATGATTTTCTACTCCGTAAATCTCAATATCCCTGTATTTCAGCGAATTCATATGGAACACGTGTAATTATTATTTCACAGTTAAACGCTCGGATAATTCAGATTTCAGCATGTACCTTTTTCCTTTTCACGTCTGCTGCTGGATTAATCATAGTATGGTAGTTATGTCAAGCAGAGCAAATAAATTGTCAATTTACAGTAAGGTAAAGATTGTGTGGGTGGGAATATCTACCCCCCCCCCGTGCCTTATAAATCTCTCCGTCCTTTTCTCGCCTTCCAGTTCTTATCTCTGACAAAACGAAGTGGCCATTTTCTGCTCTGTACAGCGCTGCGGCTTATGACGGCGCTATAAAAATCAATAACGATGTTTGACATGTACTGACCAAGGTCATTCAGATGCGAGACTAGTTACACATAACCTGACCCAGGAGGCTTACTCAGGCATTTTCATGTGGCAATGGCTATGTGCTTTAAAGTGCCAGAGCCACTTAGTCCTCCCCAGATAGTGTCTGGTATTCCTGGCAGGGCATTCTCTCAGAAGTCAGATTTGGACCCAATTAACTTTCACTTTGGCTTGTATTTCTTTTAAGTATGCCTTTCATATACCATCAGGTTATGTTTTTGTGTAGGAGATGTAGCGGCTGAATCTCCAGCTTGAGTGCTTGCAATTACCTAATCATCTCATGCTTCACCTTATCTAAAGTTAAGTTGTTCCTTTTAATAGTATTTGTTGTGGGGGGTTAATTGGAAGTATGTGATTATGCCTGTTGGGGATTTCTCTAGCCTTGCTTCACTCACTTAGCCGAACAAATACGTAATTTAACTGTTTCACTGCCTCTTGGGTGAAAAACTATAAATAAAAATATTGTTTTAATTCAAGCAGCCAAATTAAATACATATATATGCATGCTGTGCGTAACAGACTAAGGAGAATGATTTTAGAATTACACAACAGCGGCAAAGAACGCAGCTCCTAACATTTGTTGCCACCGCAATCAAAAGCTGGACATTTCATGCAAATTTCTCCTATTTTTCCCCTGAGCCTTCACAGAAAACTGCCCTGGAATCCTACTGTCAGCCCAAAAAAGTAAGCGGTAATGGATCAGTGCAGTGTGTACATTGTTCAAGCAGATTCTGCACGTTTTTTAGAACTTTTTTAAGTGAAACAAGTAATCAAACAGTGTATGTTGAAGTGTTGAGGAGAATGAGCCAGGAGGGGAGTGGGACTAGTCCTCCTTTAGACTGTCCATAAGAGAGTAGTCACTCAGCAGGCTATGGATGAGCCTGCGGTGGTCGTGGTCGTGGTCGGGGGACTGCGACCTGCGACCTGCGACCTGCGACCTGCGACCTGCGACAGCACCAGGCGTTCCTGGCAAACCATGAAGTCTCCTTTACCCAGCACGTTACATGACCGTGTGTATTCCTGGAAAAAGGCTGTAAAAATAAATGGATTCCATCCCAAGTATCCTGGTTTTATGACACTTTCTGGGTTTGCAGGTAGTAGAGGCGATGGACTGGGTGGTCGGAAAGAACCTCTGATTTTTTTTCTGGCTGGCCCAGGATAATGTAAAAAAAAAAAGAATCAATGGAGGTATACAACATAGACTTCTACAGCAGCTTGGGGAGTGGGACCTGCCGCAAAGCTGTTCCAGGAACCCGGAATTCCCCAGTAGCGACCCGGAGAAGCAGCACTCCAATCAGAGACTCCGGGGGAAACCCAGAGAGTCCCCAGGTATGGCAATAAGGAGAATTTACGGGTCTGGCCTTACCACTTCCCCTCCTCTATTTGGACACCTGAAATGTTGTGAGCTAAACAGTACATTGTATGATTTATGGAAACTGCAAGTCTGTAATAAAACAGTTGGCAGGAGTTTCTCACTAAACGGGCAAAAGTCACATCTGAGATACAACCATAAACAAACCCGGTTTCATCTTTGCTCAAAGTCAAAGCTGAGGTGTTTCATGTTCCTTCATTCCCATGGTCCTCCAGTAGAGGTTTCCTTGGTATCTAAGTCTTAGAACCTGAACCTGTAACACCTTTCCTGTGCTGTGTGTATTGTTCTAGCGGATGCTTTTTAGAGACCTACATAATTATCAGATCACAGATATCTATACGATGAATTCCATACGTATCTGCTACTGATATGGTTCAATGGCATTGTGGAGAAGACACTTGGGTGGGAAACGACATGCTCTCCTAATTCAAGATTAAACCAGCTCCAGATACCAGCATGCATGTTCTATATTTGTTCCTCTCGAACATCACCTTAGAAATGCTCTTTTTGTAAAATTGTGTTTATAATCGCCGCATTCTTTCCAGTCCACTGCCAGGAGTGCTTTAATTGTATAAATATTATACACTGGAAACAACCAGACTCTCACAACTCTGTGTCTCACGCTGTGCAGAGTCTGCAGCACCTCTGCTGGCTCAATAGGCGTTTGATTCATCTTGTCTGCACATTCATTCATGTCAAGACTATGTTAACCATTAACCCTTTACTAGCACATTTTTAGCCAAAGAGATTACTACACGTTATCTGAAGCAAAAGGCTTAACCAGAGATTCCGATAAGATAGAAAAAACAACATGAGAATAAACTGTCAATATATTGTAATATGAGAACTTTAGTGTTATGAATGAGTATATGTGTTGGGTTTGTGAGGTTTTTTTTTCTTGGGTGTGTGTTTTTATTTGCTTTTTTTTTATCCAAGTGAGCAAGCGTGGTACAAATGAAATTGCAACCTTTACTGAGGATTCATTAGTGAAAATTTGAATTGTTTTAGTGGGCAGGTGTAATTTCAGAGTCGAAAACTATAATTCTGGATAACCTAACCTTATTAGCATAATTTTAATTATGTAGATTTTTTATACAGAGCACAGGACACTACAGAACACAGAAACAGATGTGTTTTACACATAATATCACAGTGGAGTCATATTCACAAAGACTCGGGCTTTTGGTGCTCATCTCAAATGGTGCTGGTGCTGCAACATGATGCAGAACTATCAAATATATGAGGTCTAAGGCATAGTATGTTTAATATTATTGACTGTATCCCTGTAATTTCATATAAACATGGTAAATTCATCATGACCCCTACATAAAATGTATGCCCTGTCTTTAAATAAACACAATGGAGCCATTTGAATCCAGGAAAGAGTGAAATCGGCTTCTAGGACACTGGATCCAGTGATGCACTGTGGCGCCTCCTGATTGAAAGTAAACAATGCAGCTAAACATATTGCTGTTGAATAGCATGCTGGGAGACAAAGCTTTCAAATTTCATGAAATTGCCACTCAACCTGGGCTAGATAATCATTGGGTATTTTGCTAAGAGGTCCTGCAGAAGCCAAGATCTGTGAGTTTCATGTAAATCGTGACTCATAAGCGACTTAGACATTTATGAGCCAACAGAATTGTTTTGTCTGAGAAAGTTACACAGTAAGAATGAAGGGGGTTCACCTCCATGGGCCCCTAAAAGTCCTTTGACCTTACGAGTTCAGTATTAAACTTGTATACGTACCTGCAAGAGAGGGGAAGCCCAATGATCGGGTTTTAAGAATGAGACTGCAGAGAGGCCCAGGTGTTTTGTGTTGTTTGTGTGTTTGTTTTGTTTGTGGTTTTTCATTTATGACGTCCTCGGGTTGGTTTCCACCTGCTTGCCCACTATTAAGGTTGTGTTGGGTGCACTTTGGCTACATGGACTATTTCTCTGCATTTAGTTTTTTAATATTCTCACTGGCGCGTTATAATTGGTTGGAAGTGGTATAATTTTTAAAATACCCGCTATGAGCAGGAGCCTTAAGGGCTCTTCTGTTTTTTTTTCCCCCGTTGCACAAGGCACCGCTTTACTTTTAAGGGTTTATGGAGTTTATTTATTCACAGAATGTGCACACACTGGAAATGCCACAGTGGAGTCATGTCCCTGAAGACTTGGCTGGTGTGGGATGTAGGCTAACCATTTGGCTCTCGTATCCCCCTAAAAACTTCAGCGATATCCCTGTTCAAGGGTGTGAACCCAGGATGACCCAGCACAGACTACTTTTACAAAGGAAGAAATGATGAGCTTGCATATCCTTTCAGGGAGTACAGCCTCAGAAGAAAAACATTGGGGGCCCAATATCCTCTGTTGCTTTACAATTGCCCTGCCACAAAAGTAAGTGAAGCATATAGGCCTCCAAGAAACTCTGGTAACTCATTGGTTTTCAAGGTAATGCAGACCACTGTCCAGAAAGGCAAGTGGTGTGTGTGTGTATGTATGTATGTATGAATGTATGGCGCTGCACTAGACCCACCACCGCTGCCTACGTCTGCCTGTCTTGGCTCTCTGGCCTTTAGCTTGAAGCATGATTTTGGGCTGAGCCATGACGGAGGTCCAACCTGGGTACTTTCCATGTTTTTTAACCACTTAATGGTTACATTTTATCACCATTTTTTCATTTCATAATTTTTCATAAATCAAATACTACATTCTGTCATTAGAACATAAATTATTAAGCACAGCAATACAGCACAGGACATGCAGTTAAACTCAGGAATACAGTAATAGAAGGAGGCACAATCACATTTCGAGACTCGTCACATCAGGTATGGTTTGGCTGGAATGCACAGAACACTTTTGGACCCTAAGCTAGAATTTTCTGTAGCTTAAGTCTCCCCCCCAGCTGGTACCACACCTTGTTCATCCGCAATGTCATGCCATATCCACAACGTATACATTACTATGATTATATAAGCACGGACTTAGAATGCTTTATATGTTCTGGGACAGACTTAGTGGGACAGTTGGCCTGAAACTCATTATCACGAGCCTGTGTTATCAATTATTTAATTAGTTATTAATTAATCAATATCTATATATTTATCTAGTAAAGCGGTTTTCTCTGACTACTTCAGATGACAATTCTGAACTAAACACTTGTCTATCTCTGGGGTGTGAATAGTTTAACATTATTCTTTTGTG
Source organism: Spea multiplicata (assembly GCA_009364415.1). Classification (NCBI taxonomy): domain Eukaryota; kingdom Metazoa; phylum Chordata; class Amphibia; order Anura; family Pelobatidae; genus Spea; species Spea multiplicata. The sequence continues at coordinate 52,389 of VKOC01000823.1, read as the reverse complement.
CAATTAACCCCCCTTTTTATTATTATAGATATTATAGTATATATATATATAATATTATATATATATACTATATATACTATATATATACAGTTCAAAAACATCAGTATCCTATGTTTCTTACCTCCACTGCCCTAATGTGTTAATCATTTAACCAGTGTTTGTTAAATTTGGGCAAACTTTTGTACACAAAAAAATATATATTTCTGCTTGTTTTTTGTTTGAACAGCCTATAAACTGGTATAGTTTCCAAATGCAAAATAAACAATGAAATAAATGTAACAAAACATACGCGCTATAAAACTTAACATGAAATTTATAGCAAGAGAATGTCTCTTTTGTATTTTATTTATATATTATACTTTGTGTTTTCTTTTTTAAAATGAGATCAGTGCCAACTTAAAACAGTTTCCAATATAGAAAAACTCTGGCTGTATGCAGCGAAAGCGCTACACCTCATGTTGGATACAAAATGTTTTGCAATCTCCATCTGGAAGAAGTCGAAGCCGAAATTAGATCCTGTTAGGCATCCTGTTTACTCCAATTCATTTTGAAATAAAATAGCGAACACTCTCACAGATTGGATGTTGCATATGCGCAGAGACAAGACATTTAATAATAATATATCATGTCGGTGATTAGTTCGGATTCATTGTGTCGCGGGCACTAAATAAAAGTTAGTTTTTTATTCTTCTTCGCCCCCCCCCAAAAAAAAAAAAACAGCAGCTACAGATCTGCGGGGAGAGAAAAAAAATGAAACTTTTACTAGGCGGACGGACAGCTGCAGTTTAGGCGACGTTAATAGTAATCTAAATAATGAAGCAGCACAATCATGAGACAGGATATACAAACAAAAAAGAAAACCCAACACAGCCGTCTGTGTATCTCTCCGTATACATGTGTTTAGATGATAGGCCCTTGATTGTTCCAGCCTAGAGCTTCATTTCCTGGTTAGGGAGGGTACGGGAGAGCAGCGAGGACTCCTCTTAGAGCTGCCTTAAAGGGAGACTAGCAAAAAAAAAAAAAAGAAAAAAAAGGCTGTCATGCAGACAGACAGGGATTGAGGTATCGGAGGAATTCAGTAAAGAGCCTGGCTGATCAGGCATCTCGGAGAAGAGAGTGGTGCGTGCCAGGATTTGCAAAAGCACTTGCGTTGTGGCACGTAGAAATTTTAAAGAAGCCCGCGCAGGAACAGTGTATGTGAGGGAGGGGACGAGCCACCGGGCAATTATTAATAAAGGGATAATAGGCGCTATCACTGCTACAACTCTTCCCCTAGGAAACTAAAAGGGGGTAGAGGGGGAGGGTAAGCGTGGATTTTTGGAGATCTATGGAAAAATGGAAAACCAGCAGCCACCAGGAGCAGCTGCAGGGTGGGGGGAAGACACCCCAGGAAAAAACCCTGAACCCATAGGCAGCAAGACCACAAAAAGAAAGACCATGGAGCCCGACGAGAGCAAAAACAAACCCAAGCTGGTGAGTGGAAGCTTGATTGTCTCCGCACAGCCCTGCCTACCTGTGTGAAAGGGTATCGGGAGGGAGGTGGGAGTACGAGAGGGGGTAGTTCTCAGGCTGCATGCCCACTAATAGCCCCCCTCTTTTAGAAGAGGAGGCCAGCAGAATGGCAGCCGGCGCTTGGTGATGTGACTGTTTATTCTCTCATCTCTGCCTTGCTTCCTAGGTGATGCTGGGAGAGGGGAGGAGATGTCTGTCCAACCATTGGAAGGAGGGGTGTTGGAGGGGAGATCTTGTGGAGTGGGGAGTGTGTGACATTGACAGAGAGTGGTGCTGGGAGCTGGGCAGGATACTTAGTATCGGCACCTGCTTTTGACAGATACACAGGATTGTACACATAAATCAGTTCTTAGCGGTTTGCATCAAAATGAAGATGTGCTGGCACACGCTGATTTACATATTCAAATAGCGTCAAATAATGCAAATGTATGATGACGCACATTTCTGAAGTTTGTTTATAAAGTCATGTATGCACTGAATGACATCATCAGCAACATATAGTGAAATCTGCATTTTATTTTCTTTTTTGTGGGGGGTGGTATAATAAATGTATTTGTTTTATACCACTCTCTCAGTTTAGTGACATGGAGAATTAACTATTTCTGTGGTCTTGGGAAGGAAAGAATCGTAAAACGGGGGCAGGCAACAGGTAGCTCTAACACTGCATTCTCAGTAATATTGTACTGGGGGGAAATGTGTGGTTTTTGGATTGCTGAGCATCATAGGCGTTGAAAGCTACCGATTAGTTATCCATGTCAGGGAGTACACTGCCAGCTGAGTATGCTGGGAGTTGTACTTGACCTTTACTCCCATGCCCGATGCACTCTGTCTCTAACACGATAGCCCTGGCTGTTTGTGGACTTAAGCTGTCACATACCAGTTTATAAGTAAACATAGTTGTGTTATGTCTTATATGTGGCCTATTACAGACCCACGTGGCCCAGTCACATGGCGTGTATTTATATTCGGAAAGCCAGAGACTGTAACGTTCTATCTATAGCCAGCATGATTATTATTTATCGATTTCTGTAGCGCCATCATATTCCACAGTGCTGTACAATGAGTGAACAAGACATAACATAGAAATTAGGGCAGAGACAAAAGGAAAGGAGGGTCCCACTGAAACAAGCTTACAATCTCCTTGTTTTTAACCCCTTCACTGCCAGATAGATTGCAACTCGACCTGTAGATTTATTTTCTTACCATGTTTGTCCATGTAGGCTGACGGGTGACGTGTTATACAGTGTGAATTTGTGGGTTTAGTTTCACGTTGCCTTCCTCGCAAAGATGCTTTACTCCTTTATATTTCATTAGAATATAAAACTTTTCGTTCCTTACTTTGGTGGAAGACCATATATATATATATATATATATATATATATATATAATATTACATTAATTCATTGCAGTTATATTATAATTATATTATAATTAGGTCCAGACTAGCCATCTAAAACACTGGGTAAGTGCCCAGTAGGCACGTTGCCAACAGCATTCCTGACTCAGCGGACCTGGTGCTACAGTGTGCGGCCGTGCATTTCAGCCTGCGGAGTTAAAGTGTCACGACCACCTAGTCATCCCCAGTCCGGCAATGATTATAATATACAATTCTGAAAAAAAAAAGAAAAAGAAATGTTAAGTAATAATAATAACAGAAGCGGCTGATGGTTTTCAATCCTGGATTCATTGTGGTGCTGTGTGAGATGTGACGTAAGCCTTCTTTTTGACACCTTTCTTTGATTTAAAACAGTGGAGAAAAAACATAGAGCGGACAGAATGAATCCGATCTTAATAAAACACAATAGATGCTAAATCCACGGCATGTAAATAACTTGCTCTGGGCAAAGTGCGAGCATTAATAATCTATAGTGATTGTTCATTGAATGCTTTATATTGTGTTAAAACTGTTTTATTGGTTGAGGAAGGGGAAGAACACCATTAAAAATGTATTAGTGTTTTTACCTTATAAACCCCCTAGGCTTAGGCATTCACTCCTTTAGGAGCTAGTACATGAAATATATGTACAAAACACAAAACGAGATACAAGAGAGTATATACAGGACAAATAAGCTTTAAAAGAACCAATTTTTACACTACCACTCAATTTATGTAAATGTACCTTTTTATGCATTTAGTATATGGAAATGTAAATGAAATCAGCTGCTTTAACCAATGGGACACTAATATGCAAACTTATGATTAAAACATTTAGGTTCTTGGAGAAATCTGTTCTAAAGCATAAAGATGCAACCACTCGATTAACCAGCGATATGAGAAAGCAACTTCTAAAATGCAGAAGTCAGACATCTAGAATTATATGCAAATAAAAATCACGCAAAACAGGAACTTGCAGCCACTGGTTACTGGTACCCAACACATGCTGGTGTTTAGTAATGCTTAAATACTGCGCATGAATAATTTACAGTTCTAATTCATTCGCAAAGGCGGCAATCCTTTTAACATAGTTCTAAAATGTGAATTCGGCAATAACGCGGTTAAATTTTGCTAATGGTGTTACATAATGCTTTAGAAAGGCCCAGATTAGAAGTTTATAGTTTCTCTTTTCAGGAATTTGCACAATTGGTTCAACTAATACACTTCTGATGGTTATACCTGTTCAAAAACGGCCTTCACTAAGACATTTGTCGTTTTAGCACTTCGGGAACGTGATTTTGGATTCTTGCTGTGAGGGGGAATATACGGAACATTATTAAACGCTACTTATGCAAATCTGGGAGCTTTCTAGATGACTGGACCCTGAGACGCTTAAAAGATTAACCCTTTAATCGCCCATGGTGAAGATTCTATGACAAATGTGACAACCAAATGGCTGCAATGCCGGTCATCATGAGAACCTTGTCCTGTCATTATTTAAAGACACACCTAATCGATTGGGAGTCTCGGATATGGTCACAACAGTGCCGGACTAGAAAAGTCTAGATTGTTTGACCCTAAGAATCTCCCCCCTCGCCCTGAGAGTGGGGAGATACCCTGAGAGTCCACCAGTAAGTACTTATGTCTAGAAAAGTTAGAAGTCACTTAATAGTTAGCAGTAACAGCTCATTTTAGTCTCGTTGGTCTAGTTTAGTCAGAACGTTTGGACTGTGAGAAGCTCTGTGTAATTTATTATAGAAATAATTATAAAAGGTTGGTTTAGTTTTCCTCACAACTGTTCATTTGACCAAAATTGTTAAATCTGTAACAAGTAGTTCTCCTTACTATATAAATTTCCAAGAACTAGCATGATGGCGCCAGTCATTTTTTTCCTGGGATACCTGCATTTCACATGTTGGCGGTCAACAGATGTAAAGTGCAGAATGAGAGGTTTATAAACTCACAGACGGGAATCATTAGCTCTCTTTTATAGTCTATATGCCATAGTGCAGTGCTTTGCAATATGAAATATTAAATATATAGCATGAAACAAGAACAAAAAGCAAGCCTCCATGGGATTTGTTTATGGTAATTATTTTCATTGTAAGAATATTCTCAGCTGTACAGATAATAAGGGTAATGTGCACTGAACAGTTACAGTGCAAAGTGGTAAATGGGGAGCAATCACCATGGCAACCAATTGAATGGTCCATTTTGTACCACAAATTGTATTGATGGATGGCTAACGTTATATAGCTTAGACTGCCATAGAGCCATAGATAGACTATTTATGCGTATATTGGTGATGGAAGTATCCATGCCTTTAAAAGCTTGTCTGATTGCATTGGTGACAGCCATGCATATTTTCCTAATATATATAAGCGTAGGCATGAGAACAAAATGGCTTATTCTGTGGCATTAACTTAAAACATGTAATGAATAACACTATATAGTGACAGGTTTATGGACCTTTTCCACTGCAAATGGAAACCAGTTCAATATATATTGACAGTTCAGTTAAACGAGTCTCCGTGGTGTGAAGCTGTTGTCCGGTTCACTTCTCGTTCTGTGGGGGGTAAAAAAAAAAGAAGACAAGGCTTGGATCATCCTGTTGTGCATACAGAGTCAGGAGGGGAAAGGCATGTTGGGGCATTTATGATGATTAAATCATATCGTGATAGATCAGACCCTCCATTAATCTGTACCCAAGGCTTAACAAGATCAAGATGGCCAGTGTCTAGTGAGTAGGCCTTCAGACTGGATTTAGAGGAGAGGTTAGATCGAAAAATATTGGATGTAGACATTAGGCCGCAGGTCAGGGGTAGCAGGAAAAAGAACTAATCTGATATATACATATATATATATAAAGACAATTTTTTTTATTAGCTAATTCACTGGGCAGACTGTGGCTTAAAAAGAGCCACAAAAATGCTGCAAAATGGTAATAGCGTAGCATGGGGCCATGTGTATCCAGCAGAATTATAAAGTCTGAATAGAATCAGAGGATCCAACATCAGTTACGCTTCAGAATATTAACTTTGTGGATAAAATGCTATGACTGGTTTATTCGGGGTGAAGTCTTTCCTCCATTTACCTTTCCTCCACCCTGATTTCTGTATAAAGTCTGTAAAACTGGCCTGTCGAGCTATTCTAGCATGAAAGGTGTGGAGTTTTAGGAGAGTGTGTTTAATGTGTCATTTTCTATAGAGATGCATGATCCATATACTCTAATTGCTCAGGTTGCTAACCCCTTTGATGAACTCATCAATGACAAGATGAAAAAAAAAGAGAGGAAAATAAGAAGATAGAGAAAAAAGTGAGAGAGAAAAGAAAAGAAGAGAGAGAAAAAAATATATAATAAAATAATAATTAATAATAATATTAATTAATAATAAAGACACTTTCATCTGCAGGTTACTTGTTACCTGGCCAGCTGTAACTCTGTGAGAAACCAGCACTAGAATCACCATCACCAAGATGGTCGTTTCATTTTTTCCCCCCCTCACAGGCCCATGAATAAAAATATTTGTTAGATTATTTACCATCAACATATGTTTCCTGTATTGTTTCATATTTTTTCTTTAGCAAAGAAAGACATACAAGCATATAGAAGTTTATAAGGGTACTCTTTATTATAGCATGTTGGTCCAGTAAGAAATCAGATATTTGGAGTCAAGAAATGCTTTCCCTTTTTGAGGGACAATTGAGAATGACTTCAATGTGGGGGGTTTTGCCTTCTTCTGGTTCGACAGCAGAGTTGATAATATCATGATGTAAGTGGGAAGTTAGTGAAGAGAGAAAGAGAGAGAGAAAGAGTGTCACAAAAATGAGAACATTGATGGCAATAATTGGTTTACAGTCTAAAATTTTGATTTATGGCAGAGGGCTTTGTTAACTACATGAGGCCAGGTAATAAGAGGAGGCTTGGTAATTACAGGATGAAGCATAGTTAATAACATGCTGCCATGTAATAGTAATTATATGTTGGGCAGCTCTTTGTTATAATCCGCCGTGTGTGCAGTACAGCTGTCCTATTGTTGTCCAGGACAGAAGATGACCTATGTAATGTATCCAAAAAATTAAGTGTTTTAAATCATAAAAAGGGCAGCAATTCTGCGAGTGTCCTATAATTCTAATGGAAAAACATATACGAGAAATAAAGGAACCCAATATTCTTCACGTGAGCAGTACATTGTGTTTTGATATCAATGACCCACAGCATACCTTGATGGGGTTAATTTCTAAAACAAAGGGAAACATTTAATGTTCCCTTTGTAAGCTATTCATGAAAGTGTTAATAACCTGTACTTTTAGGTGTTTTCCTTGGGGCCTTTGTAATTTTGTATTGGGTGCAGAAGAAAATTAACTCTTGAGAGAATGAGTCCCAGTGGGCTTATGTCAGTAATAAGGCGTATTTACGGATTGTGATCACACAGCACTCTGATCACAAAGTCTGGGAAGCTCCTGCCTGCAGCATTAATCATGGTGAGTATTCCTCCCGGCATCCTACTTTGTTATAACATTTGATTTAATGCATGGACTAATGTTCTCTTCCACATTTAAGCCTTCCTATCAACAGTCTGCAGCACACACTCACATGGTAGAGGGAGTGTAGCGGTACTTCAGCTGGAATTATGAGGACTGAAATATATGAGCATTTATATGCATGTCCTAGACAACACAACACAACACCATAACACAACAACACAGGATCTTATGTCTGTATACGGAGGTAGAGAAGTAGAGAGGGCAGGTTCCTCCCCTAAAACCCCAAAACCACTGATGGTGCCTTCACTTCCATGAGTGGCTTTTTGATCAGTTTTATGAAGGACTGTGGACAGTAGTGGTTTTAATGCCAGGCAGCTTCCTGGGGCACCTGGACCAGGGGGGACGCCAGCAGTTATCCCAGAAAATGTCTGCCCCTTCATGGGTAAAAGACAATCTGGTGTTATGGAAAGGGCAGGGGCATAACAGAGGTCTTCTCAATGGATGGGGGATGTGCATATTGTTTCATGCATAGGCAGTCTCCATTAACCCTTTACTCCCAAGCCCCTCCCTGGTACTGATAATCACCAAAGTGTATTTGATTAATGTCTGCCTATTTGTAATCGTAAAGTGCCATGTTGTGGGATATCTCATAAATAGTTAAACCACAATAACATATATATATATATACATAGCAATGGGGTCAATGTCCGCCAGAAGTGGTAGAGATCTGACCCGGCATTTAATCCCCAGGTAGAGGTTACATGCCATCGATAGGCATGTGGTTATTTTGAATATAAGACAAGATCCCAACAAGGTTTGAGCTTTTTAAAGCAGGAAACATAGCAGACTACCTTTTTTGGATTATCTGCTATCAGATTCAATGTTTTGATTTCATAAAGTTCTGTGGTCACAATACTGAGTCCCAGATCAAATGTATGTTGTATTTGATGTTGGAGGAGTTAGTGCACCCTAGATCTGTGTCACCCCCATGGCTCGCTTTCACCTCGCATGGCGCGTGGACTATTCAGTTTGATATATTTCTCTCTGAAGCAATCAAAGGAGTGCGGGTGCGGGATGTGTGACTACTTTTTGAACTTGGGAAGGAACAAGAGATTATCGACTTTGTAGCATACCTACATATAGACATCTTGTTTTTCTTGTTTAAGTCTGTTTTTTTGTTTTCCAGAAAGAGAAGTTTTGTTATTTTTATGTTATCCGTATTTACTTTGAAAGTGAGGGGCATGTGGTTATTAACTCATTATTGCAGATGTGAAGGGTCCTGCAAGGAAAGGACATGTTCTGCAAGTGAGACTAAACACAAGTTATTTTGGCATAATCCCGACAAACGAACAAAGACTGAAGTCCTGTGCACACAAATTACTGCTTGTGTTTGTTAGATATAACATGCAATTTTCTACATCGTGACAACAGTGTTTGTGGGTTTACTGCAAAGTGCGGTCGAAGCTTTATGGCAATTTAACATAGACCGTAGGGCTATTGCATGCAACATCCTTACAGATCCATTTGGGAAGTCATTGGGTGTAACCAGGAGTCTCCGGGTGAAATGGTGTTACTTTATTCTCTTTCTCCGGTAAGAGGGGGGGGGTAATTAAAAATTATCTTGGGCTATCCCCTCTTCAATGCGTGAAAGTCCTGTTCCTCATGTGGCTAGCCGCACGTCCACGGAGAGCCACTCTGGCTAGAATATTTGGGAATTTCCAAGGTATGGTGATATCTGCTCAAAGGTTTTTGGATACATTAGAATTTGTTGTTTGATTTCATTGGATTCCAGTCTAAGACCAAAAAAAAGCTAAAAAAAGTCATTGTTGCAGCATTTTCAATAAATCACATGTAAGCAGATGACGTTTTGTTTGATGGGCTGGTGTTTGTGGACTTTTATCCCAACTATGAAGTTCTAATAGACTTTCTTTTAGACACATTGTTTAGCAGACTGAGCAGAAGTTTGTAGTAATTAAGACCATTTATATGTCTTCAGTTGTACTATAAAGCTATATTAAGAAATATTTTGGGATGATTGGACCAATATGAAACACACGATACAGCTCATACTTACCTCACAACAGCCAATAATAACTATTATTCAGATGAATAAACAGCATTTTTTAAAATTTTAATTGACCACTTAGGTGTAAAAATAAGAATATTATTGCTTATTATTATAACCCCAATAGATGCAGCCCACCTGTTTATGTTTTTTTTTATATTTCAGTGACTGAAATAGGGAACATGAGGATAATGGACTGCATTAATAAGTCATTATTTTAAGAAAAAGAAATGATTTGCTTTGTTATAAAAAGCAATATTTGCATATGAAAGTTAATTAAAACAATTAAGCTTAATTAAAGCACTTAACTGTTTTTTCCTACAATAAGCCTCATGGTTCAGCCACAGTATTGCAAACGATTTGTAATGGAAATTGTTTAAGGAATTGGTGGCTAAGAAAGAAAAAAAGAAACAAGGAAAGATTATATACACTATATGGACAAAAGTATTGAGACACATGACCATTACACCAACAGCGATTTTTATGACATCACATTCTAAACACAGACATTAATATGTATTTGGTCCCCCCTTTGGGGGAGAAGGTCTGGCTCACAATCTCCGTTCCGTCCCAAAGGTGTTCGGTGGGGTTGAGGTCAAGGCTCTGTGCGACCAGTCAAGTTCTTCCACACCAAACTCATCCAACCATGTGTTTATGGACCTTAGTTTGTGCGCTGTGTATGAATGGGCAAAAATTCACACAGAAACCCTCCATAATATTTTGGAAAGCCTTCCCAGAATATAGCTACAAAGGGGAACAACTTCATATTAATGTATATGTATTCAAAATGCAATGTCATAAAAGTCCTTGTTGGCGGAATGGTCTGGTGTCCCAATATTTTTGTCCATATATATATTTACATTCATACACATTGGATATGTATATATCCTCTGATCATGCAATATTTAACAGTGAAACCAATTTTGATAAGCTGGTTATATTTGTTTACACAGCACCAAAGTTATCAGATTCCAGAAAATCCATGTTCTGACCCAGCGCTACAGAATCAGCTGAGGTTCCATAAATAAAATATAACAATTTGCTTAAAAAGTGACAGCGCTGTCTAATGGGTACCAAGAAATCCGGGTGCATTTGTTTTCTGTAGGCTCACAATTGGTGAGAGAGAAAGGCCTGTCTCCAACATTACTAATGCTTGTTTGAGTTTACTTAAAGACAGAACATGTACATTACAAGGCGTGGTGAGACGCAGCGCAAGCATGAACAGCGTCACCGAGTATATACACTCAATAACATTTAAAAATTACACCTTAGGCTAAGGGGCAGGGCTCTATACGCTATTTGATCTATTAACCGAGTAAGGTATTTCCAGTAAGAATAATGTTTTTCGGGGTTTTTTTACCCATTCAAAAGCTTTTATTGATGTGTTACAACACATTTAGCTCCAGTTTCTATCAAGAATAGGAGCCACAGTTCCCTGTAGTGTTCCAGTCCCACTGTAAGACGGCATTCTGAAGGCAGATGGAGAATTTCTCCGGTATACTGGGATCAGTATTCCCTCTCTAAGCAACCAACACTGTGCTTATCTTACGTCCCAAAGGAAAACATGGAATTGTTTGTATTGTATTTATAATACGAAAAAAGGGTTATAGAAATAGCTATTTTTACAATATACTTTGGATATTTTGAGTGCTGTAGCTATCAACATTTAGGGATAAATATAACTTTTTTCTTTCTTGTTAGATTGGTAATTGCCATCATTTTGAAAACATTCTGATTATATTTAGAAAACAAGCCAGCCATTGGCTAACCTTTGGCACTCCAGCTGTTACGGAGTTTGCTTCCCGTGGGGATCAGCCTATGAGACAAGCAGAAACACCACATATGTTTATAGCTGCGGGAAGTAAGGAGGGGGTCGGCTGTCTCAATTAGAATAAAGCACATGCGGGTGTTTTACTGAATAAATGGAAATTGCTCTTTACTCCAAATGAATTAAAGTGTCTGACAGCCCCACTAAAGAAAGATGAGTATTAAAAACAGTTACCTATGGTACAAACTGTGCTCTGGAACTACTATCCTCCTCCTCCGTGATCTCACAATACTTGCCACTAATTGGCTGCATAATTCATCCAATCAGCATACTTTGGGGAGAAGAATCACCATTGTCTTTGCTCACTTGCACTATTACAAAGGAGATCTCTCTATCAGCGTAACAGATTCTATCCACCCATCCTGAAAGTCATGACATATATTTCAGCTGCTTACAGGCCTCATCAATGGTACAGCTGACAACCCTATAGCTATTGTGAGTCAGGGACCCATGTCCTATAGCCTGTACTATAGGAAGATGCCTACTCGGGCAACGCTGGGTTTTTTTTTGCTCGCCTGCACCATTAAAGAAGAGACCTCACTATTAGCATATGGGACTGGTCCCAACTATCAGAGCAGTCCAGACCCGAAATGCATGGCATGCAGTTTTTAGTGGGACCAGCCACCACCATCCGAAAACGGAAGGTGCAGCCTGGACGTTCCTAGGTGTGCCTTTTTTAAAGACATTTTGGCAATGGCAGAAAAAAAAATGCAGTTGGCCCATCTACTTTGCCCAGTTTAAATCATGTTTTATGTGTTGATTCTTATTAACTCAAAGTTGCCTGGTCTACATGCACTACTCCATAGATCCAGTGTCCCCCAAATTTCAGCTTAAACTGCTGATTGTCTCCAATCACAAGGTTTTGAATAATAATCAAGTCTGGGATTGATGCTATGAAACTGCAAAACTATTCATGTGCATGTTATGGAAATCTCGGTGCCACTATGTGACACTTTGTGTATTTATTTGGCCCTAGCTGGAGAGATTTGATCCGTGCCTTGTACATGGCTCCTGCAGAGTTGATTTTTTTATGGTAGGTTAATGTGACAAAGTATAAATGTGTGATTTAACACTCCATCAGGTCCATCATTAATCAATGTTCTCTGTTGACCACCTAGCGTCCTGTCTTGATTGACAAATATAACTAACCCAGATCTTCAGTTGCTATAAAAGGATTTACTTTCTACAGGATTGTTTTCAGTAGAATGATCAATGAGGTTCATTATGTGCCAAGATGTCTAATAACAATCCCTGTGCAAGCTTATTGTGTTCTGAATAACTTCATGCATAGGAAGAGTTCAAATTATACCTACAAACCTTCTAAAGGATCCTGAGATGCTCAGGGGTTAACCCCTTAATAGCTTATCACAAATACACCGATCAGCCATAACATTATGACCACTGACAGGTGAAGTGAATAACACTGATAATTATCATGGCGCCTGCCAGTGGGTGGGATATATTAGGCAGCAACTGAACATTTTGTCCTTAAAGTTTATGTGTTGGAAGCAGGAAAAATGGGCAAACGTAAGGATCTGAGCGACCTGACAAAGGCCAAATTAAGATGGCTAGACGAATGGGTCAAAACTTCTCCAAAACTGCAGTTCTTGTGGGGTCTTCCCAGTCTGCAGGGGTCAGTACAGATCAAAAGTGATCCAAGGAAGGAAAAGGGGTGAACTGGAGGCAGGGTCATAGGCTGGCCTGCAAGCAAAAATTCCAGCTGTGTTATACCATCTGGAATGCTCATATATCATCAGATCTTATAAAATATGGAGGTTTCATCCCCATAGTGTGCAACTCTGAAAGTCCGCCCATTCATGCAAAGACCCTGAGGTTGGCGTAGAAGCCCTGAGTCTCGGCGACAAGCCGTGTTAGTGCCCCCATGTTATTACATATTCGCTGCTTGTAAAGGAAATTCATTTTTGGGATGAAGTGAGCGGACAAGTCTTCTCCTTAAAAAAAATATTCCAAGTTGTTGAATCACATTAAAGATGCTGTTAATTGATCTCTCTTGTATGTTAAACAAATACGCCTTTATTGATTTGTCATTTCATTCTTTCATCAGAATGTTTAATTACATAAAAACAGCACGCAATTTTTTATGAAGCTTTTTTTTAATATTCTATGCAACATCCTATCGGTGCTCACTTTTGTGTCACATGAAAATTAAGTGTTTGGGTCAAAAAATATGAACAAGGCCAAATTTTACGTGATGAAATCATTATTTCAGAAAAAGATTTGGGCATTCAACAGTCCCAAGGATGATGTTTAGAATGCTGCATTAAAAGTGTAAAATTCGGTAACGTAGACCTGCGTCTAATCCTCCGTGGGACACTTGGTCCATTTGCGTCATTAATAACCACGGCGATCGCTGAAGACCAGGCTCCTCTTTTGTATACAGATTTTCTTCATTAATTATGCCAATTGAACAGTTTGTTATCCATGTGGCTGTGAATGAAACGCTACAATTGTTTTTTTACGTAGTGATGAAAAGACCATGCCAGTCACCCGGCTCCCGGCTAGATAATAACGGATCTCAGCACCTAGGATTTCCTGTGCTAGTTAGGCTTTCATATTTAATTTGGTTGTGTCAGCACAGTTTGTGATCACAAATTGAGACATTGGGATGCAATTTTAACTACTTTAACCCCTTAATGACAAAGCCCATACATGTATGGGCTCAAAATGCATTGTTTTCAATGGGTTTAGGGACCGCCCATTGTTCTTAAGGGGTTAAGAGCGCAGATACACGGACTTATATCAGGTGTAAGCATTCGTTACCTTAAATGAATACATATTTTATTACATGCTTTTGCTATATTTTTTTTTATCTCCGAGCCAGGCTTGTGTTTCTCAAGTCCTAAAATTATTATTCTCTATGCTACTATGCTAGATAATGCTTCCAAAAAAAGTGTGGACGACAAGGTCCACTGCAGGCAAGTATGACAAATTATATACATGGCGCTGGGAAAATGGCTGGCAAATGAATATTGATATAAAAAAGTACCTGAACCCTGTTGGTGCAGAATTCATGGGATTCCCAATATTACTGCCCGGGTTCTCCACACTCGTACTGCTTTTGGTTCGATCCCAACGTTCAGTTAGTGTGAGGGATTGTGGGTTGGATGTGGCAGCCATATTTGTAGTTTTTATTAGACTTGTGCACGGCGAGCAAAATCACATTTTTGTATTTTTTTTTATTTAAAACCCAAATTTAGTGATAATGGGAAAAGGGTGATTTAAAATTTCTTATAAGATTTCTCCCATAAATTGTCTGGCCAACCGTTTACCACAATGTATAGGTGAAGAGTTACTACCTACAAAGGGAAACCTTGTCACATTTCAATGACAGGTGCACTTTAGTTTGTTATTGATAGGTATAACTAATTTAAGCTAGACCTCACTGTCTGGTTCTATTAATTTAATATATTATTGATAATAATTCTCGCATCAGTCCTCTATAGCGTAAATGAGCCAGCTGCAGAGATCTCTCTGGCCCATTGAGCAGAGGCCCATCTGGCCCATCTGGCCCCCAGTTTTCCAGCAGAGGGTCTGCTGCCCCCCTGGATCTGCTAGCCTACATCTAGTTGACGTATGCCAGAGTATGTTACTGAGGCCCTCGTTTGAGATACAAAAACCCCAATCGCTTTCCCCCCCAAGATCTCAGTGTATTTGTTGTTTTGGGACTATCATTAAGCCAAAAATCGGGAAAACTTAATTATTTTTGTCAGCGCCAAATATTATTAATTACTATATTTGTACAACATATATAACATTTGTACAACATATATATAACACAACGTATATTCCTCCAGGCAGAACTATATCATATTACCACACGTTTAAGTTCCAAAAATGAGAGAATGGAATAGTACGTGTTTGATAAATATTCCTTTTTTTTAATACCATGCAGTACCTCTTGTTCTTCTAAGGCAAACAATCCCTAAGTGGATTCCAAGTACCCATTTCATTTTCATATGCTTCTACTTTATTCACATGCATCTGTATCTTTTTTTATTGTTGTCCCGCCTGTTCAGCGAAAGCAGGTTTCACTTGGTTGAGACACATGTTTTTTCCACCCCCTACAGACTTACCTTTTCTTTTCACCATGGGGTAGTTTGTATATAAAAAGGCTTTTGATGCTGAGCAGGAAATATGTCGCTATCAGATGGCTCCCCACTGCAGATGTAACGGTATTATCTGTATGACGGGTCTGTTCTCAAATCGCTTAGCCTAGAACACGGAAAATATACGCTGCATTGTGAGGTTTTTGGTTTTTCTTAGTTGAAATGAGTTCAAGGCTATAAAGAACGAACGTCTGTTTTCCGAAGGTAGAATTGTAAGCCCTAGGAGGGTCTAGGAGCCAGCCATGGTTTAATGCACAGCGTAGTATGGACAATACGTGTAGAAGCAGAGATTGAGTCATCTTGGAAGGCGGTAGGAGGTAAACCTTGCTTTTTCCATTTCATGATTCGGCTGTGAATAATACCCTAAGAAAGATGGGTTTGCTTGTATGAGCACGATTTACAAAGCTTCAGCCGAATGTCTTTATATATCGCTCAGGTGAAGAGTGTTATCCAATGCAATGTCTTGCTATTTTGCTGAGCAACCAGCATACAGACCACGCAGCTACTGGATTTTATTCTTCAATCCACGAAATGCTACTAGAATTCAGGGAGAAGTGCCGTATACAAGGGCTATTTAGAATTTGAACATAATAATGTTATTAGATTTTTGAAGATGTAAGACACGCCACACTTTTCGAAAATGTAGAGGGGGGGGGAAGGTGTTTTACCAGCTCTTTGGGTTGTATTGAAAGATAAAAGAAAAGCAGTCTTTATCTCGATTTCTTTTCTACCAAAAAATGGTTTAATGTGGCAGTGTTTTTAAAGGAACCTCATTGTACCTCTGCTTACACTAACGGCTCTGTCAGTTTAATATTAATACTAATGGCCGCATCAGTGGCAGAGCATATTGTACATTCATCTCAGAATCATACATACTCATTCATAGACCTACAAGAACCCAGCTTTCGAGGTCCCCCAGTGACATAACCCCAAAATCTCTGGGTGTGTGGCTAGAGGGAGTGGGGAGTTAAAGGCGTGAATGGGAAGGCTGGAGGCAGGGCTGGAGCTTCACACCATCGTGAGTTGGCCACTTGGGAGCTGGAATGGAGGTCTGTGATTTTACAGCTCCCTGGGCTGGTCAACCCGAAATCAGAGGATCTACCCAACTGGTCCATGATCCCCGAAACAATGTTGCAGATTGGAGGGACGGTACACTAACATTTAGATTGGCCCATGGAAAACAAAACAATTGGGAAGTAAACTACCATAAATGTCACCCAACATCCTAAGAAAAGAAAAGTGCCTAAAACTAAGTGAACATCAAGTTCCACGCCAGATAAGGAACGACTAAATACCAATACGCAAACACAATTACTTTGTAGCATATATGCTAACTAAAACTAAGCCTAGGAGAACATAATTACATTCAATACTTGTGCATATATAAGCAGAATAGATGGGCGAATGGTTCTTGTCTGCCATCAAGTTCTTTGTTTCTATGTAACATTTCATTTTAGCGGATATGTTATTAGAATCCTCTTCTTATTTTTTGTCCCCCCCCCCCACCACCTCTATGTAAAGAAGATCTTCTTGTTCCTTCTAAAACTTTGCTTGAAATATTTTCACCATGCTATTTTCAAATAATCGTTTCCTTATATTACTCTATAAGAGAGAACCTGATGTGACCCTGGAGATTCTATAATCTTCAATATTGTGGACTCTTCTCTAAGTAAAGAGGAAAATGTGGGAATCAAGAAAATCCCACCAGGAAAAAAAAACTAATAATATCTGAATAAGAGGTGAAGATGGGGTACTTGGGATATGATTTGTATTCCCACTTAACCCAATCTAGCTCCAAAAGTCATTTTTCATACTCCTGCAGCCAAGACAACTCTAAGCAGACAAAAATATGCTATAAAATGCAAAATGTCTTCTTCTAAAAACAAGTACAGTGCTATGAAAACATTGCTTTATATATATATATACAGTATAATATTTATATATATATATTATATATATATATATATATATATATATATATATATATACATACATACATACATATTCACACTCCATAGGTGGCTAGACAGAATTTGACCTTGTTTCCGGTCTGTTTGGAGAATTATTAGGAATGGCCGAGGGCAATTGCCTCCCTGTCCTTCAGGGCAGGCTTCCCATATAGATATTAATGTACGTATAGATTTACACACACATACATCCGTAGCAGCCTGATATGATCCTTGCTTCGATAAGCCATACAATGCAATCAATTTGGTGGCAATCACATTAAACACCTATCCAAGTCTCCATAATCCGTAACTGCCTTGTTCAGACGGCATCTGTCCAAGTAGCGTTTTCTTGCCTTTGTGAAAACTTTGGATCGACTCTTATTTTTCTGTGTCTTTGGCAGAAAAAAGCATGTAAATTGTGTTGGACCTTTTCTTGATATGGCTTCATTTGTATTTATAGTCCTGTCGTAACAGGTTTCACATTCAACGTGTTGAAATTTCCTCTGCTAATTTTTGTTACATTTTCCATTAACTTGAGAGTATATAAAATGTTATTTAAAGAAAAATAGAAAATGAAAATATTGTAATACTACTACTAAATATTATGATTAATATAATGCCAGTGGGCCGCAGGGCTGGTGCACCCTAGGCAAAGATTGATTTTGCTGCCCCATTTGGCTCCACCCATCGAGGGGCGGGGTCAGGTAAATATATCATACACATGAACCGCCCCCTGCATTGATGGCATCTACATTGTAGACGTAGCTCACAGGTCACAGACCTCAAAGGCCAGCCCTGACCACCACCCAAATTGCACAGACAGGGCATGCCCAGAACTGTCCATCCAGTCCACCGCAGAGGATGCGCCTCCACATCTGTGAGTTACACAAATAGTGAGCAACTTGCAGCAATCTGCCAGCGGTCCTTCTCTAGGGAGTTTTCTCAACTCAGCATGGCATTATTAGCACCAAGAGCAAAGAAAGAGGGATCGAGAGACTACAGAAGGAGACACACAGACACAGCTCCAAGCACTGATAGACAGGTCTCTGTAAGACCTCTACATCATTTAAAGATCGCTAAACCCATTGAAAACAATGCATTTTGAGCCCGTACATGTACAGTCTTTGTCATTAAGGGGTTAAAACGTGATCTAAATAACCAACAAATAAAAGTAATGTAAAAACACCATGTTTGGGTATATCAGTTGTGGTCCTTATTACCAAATGTCCAAAATGCTCAGGCAAAGCATGCTTTGGTTTTCTACATAGAAATTATTTTTAGAAGATACTGTATGTATTTTGTGCATTCTACAATGTGAAACAGAATGTTGCATCTTCCCCAAGTAAACTTAAGGCAGGAAACATCTTTTCTTCTCTTCTCTAGGGTTGAACAATGATGTAGCAAAAAACGGTCTTACAACCAAATTCCTTCCTTCCTTCTACGTAGAAACCGAGTTCGATTCCTGTATATCCATTGAAAGAATTTCCCTTTGACATTACTAGGCTACACAGACCAGTCTCAAAACCATTTTCAATAAAATGTATAGCAATGCTTTGTTAGTAGACAAAATGTTTTTGTTTGTAGACAGCAGCAGAGGATGTACAACTAAACCCTGGCTGATTTACGGTTTTGTTGTGGACACTTTGAATTATTTTTATTGTGTAGCTACCAACAGTCCTGGATTTGCTAGGCTCCTAGCAGCTTTGGAACGTCAAAACCCACTTTGCATCCGGATTGAGGGGACTATCTTGTGGACATAATGCCCTATGACATTGTGACAAAACCCACATAACACAAAGGATAAAGAAGGGCCCTGCTCATAAAATTATAATTAGATCTACATATTTATTAATATGTAAATAGAAATATATTAATGTTACCCCACCCTAAAATGCTAATAAAAAGCATCTTCTTAATTAGTATCGGAGTTCTGTGGACTTTAATATTTTAAGTAATATATTTATATATTATCATTTTATATATTTTAATATATATATATATATTATAATATAATGTATTTTGGGGGGTGGTGCACTAAAAATATTACATGTTGGTGAAAATCTTTCTGAAGCTTAATTGTTAGTTTGACAAACCAAAAGTTAAACCATGCAGTAGACTTGCAAAAAGTTGGTTTCCTGGAGCCTGTTAATGATTTTTTTTTCTTTGAGGTTAAGAATAAGACCCACTTCCTGATTCACTAGGAGTCTGAGCTCATTCACTTGCACTCTGCGCATGAATCATGACTCATCAGCTCTGTGCGAGCGCATGCAGATGGTAAAATATTAAAAAGGAGCACATTGTGTTCTTAACTTTGGGAATAATATAAACCTATTTAATTCATGTTTGGAACAACTTTTAGATATTACTTAGGAAGCTGTGGAAAAGGTAGAATTAGCTGTTGTGATACTATTAAGTCTCATGGTGAATGCTAATAAAAACACGTCCAGCTTGTCTCATGTCGTAAGTAGAACACAAATGAGAACAGGTATAATTTGTGCTGGAACATGTGCTAGAACAATGAGGTTCCAATTCTCTATGGGTGACACATATCAGCATCCAGCTCACTAATAGGTTTAACGTGTTCCAATAAGGTGAGCACTAGGCTGAATAATTTTTTAAAAAAAATATATACCTTTTGTGTTGTATTTATTGTTTTTCCTCTTCAGTAATTCAGTAATCTGTTTACCTTCCTAAACGCTATAATTTCATTTAAAAGGGACCAGGCAGGGACGTATGACACTGTATACATACATCATGCTAGCAAATAGATATAGAGTATGCGTGGTTTTGTATATATACAGTGTATATATTCAGTATCTGTATATATATATATATATATATATATAGCCAAGGTGAGTTCACGTACAGGACAGGCCACCACCATCTCCATCGCTCAGCTGTGTCGCTGCATTGTGGATTCTGCTCATTTTAAATATTAGGAATTTAAACCTCTTAAGAAACTGTATTTACATGAATGATGTTTATAATACTTCTTGGAAACTGTTTAATCCACGCCAAACCTTCTATCACAAGGGGAGCTGCTGCTATGATTAAACACTTAATGTCACAAGTTTTGTTATGAAACGTGTTCCTTACCAGTCGTTTGAAGAGGAAGTGATCCCTATCGCTTAAAAAGTAAAATCTTCTTTGTGCAAACCACTCTAAATTACGTTTTCACTTATTACCCAGCGGCCTGATCTGTTCAGTTCTAAATATACTATATACTTTGTTCCCATTAAGAACATGATCTTACAAGCCGTGTGCAACCTTTTTGTAACCTGTCTGATCCCTGCAGAAAACGTACCAGTTATTAATCACTGAATTCCCCCAAAAATGTTTAGGATATGTTACCACTAGTCTTGACTAACTTTACCTCTTCTGGCTTAGGGCACTCCAGCCATCCTATTCATTTAAATTCATAGGATAGCTGTACGGGTTCCTTTAAATTTTCATGGTGCCCCCTATTAAATACATGGGGGGGATTCTGTAGGATGGCTCCAAGCAGGTGATATACTTCCCTCAGCGCTGCGGGCGAACTTCGGTATAGACCCCTGTCCGAGGTCTTCTATACCTTGGGGTTCCACATTATATAAATATCTTTATCGAGAGAGAAATCAGACACACAGACAGGCGTGCATGTATAATAAGAGCTCGGTTTATTACGGCGCATTACGGATGTATATACAAAGACCGGAAATAATGCCCTATTCTAATTCAATCATTTTACATAAAATAGCAGTATGCCCATATTTATCAAATGCAAGGGAGGAGAAGGTGGGCAACAGACGCTTGCTGTAGCTTCCAAAATGACCTTGCACCTGGTTTCAGCCGAAACCTAGTTTTATCCGGAATACTTTGGTCCTGCATATTTGGGAGAACCAAATGTGGGACAAAGTTCATTCAGCCAGAAAGTGCTACCATTGATTTCAATCCTCTGATCTCCCCAACTGCCCAGGGTGCTGTGACCATTGCAGGTCCCACATGGTGGTCTCCTGAAGCTAGCATCTTATGGTGGCTGTTCTGATAAAGTTGATAAATAACACTCTTTCTGCTCCTACCTGGAGCCCACAAGTTGGTCTCCACCTCTTGCCCCATCTCCTAACACAGGTGTCCCCATTGTCATGCCTCCCAACTGTTCCACTTGGGATGAGACGGTTCTCATGCACAGTAGCGCGGCCAGTTTGAGTGACGCTCTACCTCCCAAGCTCCTGGCGTCCCGATTCACTGGGGGTTGGAGTTGGAGGTACGGTCTTGCCCTGTTTCCTATCTAGAGGTTCACATGTACTGCCCAGTGTGCATCAGACCTTTACCTCTGTATCTCCAAATCACATGTAAATCTAAGGTTTTTATTTATTTTTTTTTTTTATTTATTTTTTTAGCAGACTGTCTCGCTAAGTCAAATCTATTCAGCCGGGACGATCTGTTTGTATTTGGCAAAGGCTTTTGATAAAGTGCCACACGGATGCTGATGCTCAAATAAAGGAAAATAACCCACAGTCCATGGAAATATTTACAGCTTGACTGGAAATACAAGAACAGACACAGATAAGATACCAGCAGGGAGGATGTGTTTATTGTGTAGGCAATTTAAATGGTGATCCGGGGTTGGATATGTTTAAAAGCTTTCTATGCATTGAGCTTTTAGCGTTATCTACTGCAGAGCACTGATGTGGCTCGCTTTAGGAGGGGCAGTCCCTCGTTGGGACCCAGGTCCCTGTGTTCCTCTTTCCTCCTCTGATGACCCTCTTTTTTAGGAGCTTACAGTGTTTGCTGGGCATGAGTGCATGAGAATAAAACACCATGTGGCCCCCTTTTCCCGATTTAAAGACTCGGACTAATCAGTATAGAATAGCTTTATGTCTATCCCATAAATTCCCTCACTGAATTAACCTCTACCACTTCTGCTGGGAGACTGTTCAATTTATCTACCACCTCCTTAGTAAAGTAAAACTCTCTTAACCAGTGATACCCTCCGTTTCAAGGTCTCCTGACTTGATCGCTGCCATGCCCCAGGCTGCTGTAGCGCCAGACATCGCCTGTCACTAACTTGCATCCAGCTATTCCCGAGTTTTAGAGCTTATCCAGCTGCCGGAATGAAAGGGAATGAGATTATGTGTAGCTGAGCATGCTGGGAGCTTTCATTCCACAACAGCAACAGAACTGTTTCCTACCAATGAAACACTTGTTTGTCTATCCGCAGATTAGTAATCATTCTGCATCTGCTTGGCACCGATAGAAATAAAAAATAATTTGCTTTAAAATTAATAAATATATATATTTATTTAAATAAAAAATATATATAATAAATAACATATAAATACATCGGCACCTTGGGCGTTGTCCTCTGCAGTACGCACACACCCGTAGGTAGACAGTATACATAATTGATGGGTGTTTTAGTTTTGACAATAGGGAGGATAGATTTTTTTATAAAGGTGTGTATTTTGAGATGTGGTTAAGATGCATGGCTTTACCAATACTTTTTTATACTTGTGGATAGATATATATATATAGAGAGAGATATATATATATATAGAAATACAATTGTGACGCATATGGAAGAATCATAATGCACTAATACACAAGTTTATGAAAATATTATCTAATGTTTCTGCACACGATTTTTTTTAAGGCTGTGGAACATTGTGATAAACTCATACCCAGCAAACGTTCCTAGCTCCTAAAAATGAGGGGCATCAGGGGAGGAAATAGAGATTTAGATCCCAAAACAGGGACTGTCCATAATGAAGAGGTAGACACGGGTGGTACGCAAACCTGGCAACTTCTGGGCTCCGGCTACCCAGAGCCTTCCCTCGCGGGACGCGGCCAGGACTGCACACTGACGGCAGCGGGAAACACCCCCATTTAAAGGAAAAATGGGCGGGGAGCAGGGCGTGTCAAGACCCCGCTCCCGCGACCCGGCGCTTACCCTTAGTATAGTGAACACGCACCTAGGTCCGCTGTTTATACCCTGTCATTTTTTTAATGAAATATATTAACCATGAGTATCTATGTACGGATTTCAGAATAACGCAACATTCTTTGGCAGAATTTCTAGCAGTTACGCTAAGTGTCTGCTGCATTCCTACCGGTACTTCAAGCCGAGTTTATTCTGCAATCAGGTGAAAGTGCTTCTTCCTCAACATCTATTTATCAAGCACTTGATCCCTGTCTATGCATTTACAGAGATAACGCAGGAATGGAACTCCTTATTGGACGGCGAAGGAACGTACGCATTCCAAGAATGTCATGAAAAATGAAATTTCTGGTCAGCGTAATCTAATAATTTGCGGGATTTACAAAACTATTTTTAATGCAAACAATCTAAAAGAGAATGCGGAGGAAAATCATCCATCAACTTAAATTACTTCAATGTATTTTTTTTTTTCTGCCAGCAAATTTATTTTTGAATTGTCTACTCAGCCCATTACCGTAACAAATGTTTAGGAGTGTATGTACACCCAACATTCTATAGACTTTTATATTCTAATTAATTATTCAATGAATGAAAAGATATTAAATGATGATCTTGTCTTAGATTCAGGATCGCGTCCTGCCTATCTCATGCATGTTTAAATTCCCTCATTGTGTTGGCCTGTACCACTACTGCTGGGTGGCTGTTCCATTTATCTACCACCCTCTCTATAAAGTAAAACTTCGTTATATTACAGCTGAATATCTATCCACCTGATTACCCATTGATATTGCTGCAGAGATTGTGACGATGTGTTTGAAGTCAAACCTATGAAACAGATAAGAAAATGCAGATATAACACAGGAATGGCCACTGTGGTTCTGTATTTAGTGCACTACAACTCTCATCATGCTCAGCATGCTCAGCAATAAAATGTTTTTGAGGGACCAATATTTTGATGGCCTCTTTTGATGGAGAGGTGGCCCTCCCGATGTGAATTTAATTCTCATCCTTTAACGGTTATGTTTATCTCTCACGCTCCCCTTGCCCTTCTCCATTCTTCTCAGGCTACATACCGCCAACATTTTGGTTGTTGGGGGAAGTGGGATCCCCCAACTGGAAGTGGGATTCCTGACCACCTCACGCAAAGAGACACCTTGTGTCGCTCAGCTGCAGATCTTTATGAGGAGTCCACGTGGACTTGTGATGAGTGGCAATGGAGGCCTGTGCTACACAGATCTACATAGATTTTACAGCTTCCTGTCAGAGATCTCCCCAACCTGCCCATGATCCCCACTGACCTAGTTTTGGGACTCTCCTGTGAAAACTGGTACTGTTGGCAGGTATGGATAATTGTCCAGTAAACTTATGGCCACTTTTGATTACTGTGACCTTTTACTTATCAACGTATCTGGGAACTTCGTGGCTCCTTGCCGGATAGAAGACATTGTGGATGGAGAAGTGGGCAGGGAGTGAGGCGTGAGTGACGCTTAACCCGAGTGGAACCCGGGGAATCCTCAGTTTTCTTATCGGTCTTCACACAAATATATAATATTTTTTCTGATCAGTAGTGCTTCATAATGACAAGTCGATACTTTCGAAAATTAAATGTGGGCCCAACAGAAAAAAGATAAACCCACAAACCACATGTATTGTTTTTAAATAATAAATACAATATATAAGTTCACTACAGATTGTCGAACCCTGTAAATCCATGTTTTTTGAGGATTTGTAGTCTCCTGGTGGCTTTGCCGTTAGTAAATGCTCATTATGCAGCGTGTAGATGGGGTAATTCCCCTGCGTCAAGATCTGTCTGCATTTTCCTTTGTTTATTCATCCCTCGGGTTTCCTCTCTGTATCTCTGTTTAAACAGGATGACTCAGAATACGGCTAATAATTACTATTTGCTTAGCGGTAGATTTTTTTTACACGCACACCCATTTAAACTGATTTAAAAAAACATAATGTTCCTTTTTGTTTAGTGTTTTCTTTCACTAAATTATTCTCCCTATTCTGTCCAGCTTTAAAAAAAAACTATATATTAAAAAGGATAGGAATTGCTTGCAGTGGCAGAATTCACACTGGATTTTTATTAATGATTCCGAATTTTCACTATATGACAATAAGTATGAGGACACCCCTCCTAATTTAGGTGTTTCAGCCACAATTGAGCACATAGGCAGCCATCTCCATAGACAAACATTAGCAGTAGAACGGGTCGTACTGAAGAGCTCAGTGACATTAAACATGGCGCTGTCATAGGATGCCACGAAGTCAGGTAACGACATTTCCGTGTTTTGTAGCATCACTCACTGGAATGGAGATTGCGAGCCGGGCCTTCTCGTCCAATATCAGTGCCTGACCTCACAAACGCTCTACAATACAATTGTAGAATTGTACAACAGAAACTCTCCAACATCTTGAGGAAAGTCTTCCCAGAAGATACATATTAAGGTCTATGGTTAAGGTCTATGGTTTTAGAATGAGATGTCTAACAAGCTCAAACAGACGTGATGGACATGGTACACATTCCTTTGGTCATATAGTGTATCTTTATTGAAAAGATGCATTATTATGGGTGAGGTCCAGCAGGAAAGGCCTATAATATTAAGCTATAGGTTACACAGGAGAACTTAAGCCAGGTCATTTACCATGCTTTAGTGAAATAAGATGATAGGTATATGTAATCTCACCTCAACTAAGCTCCAAACTCATAGTTTAGTATCTGTTGGAGCTTTTAAGGTAATCTCACCTTGAAGGGGCAGATACTTAGATTTGCACAATATAAAGATGACACTTTCATGTACTGATCTTATGTATCATTTCTAAACACCCCAACTCAGTCCAAGTGACTTAATTCAGAATATCTTTAGCTCCTGACTCATAATGGTTTTCATTGGGAGGATTATTATGAGCGGCCACTTGCCACCATTAGCACTTTACTCAATCAGAATTTGTGTGATGGACTTTAAGAGTCTCAGGAGCTCATTTAGAAAGTTCTCAGAGGTATGACTGATAAGTGACAAACTGGACACACGTGGGACTACGGCCCATCTTATGAGTCTTGTACCTGTATGGTGCCCCCCAACACGTCAGGTGTCTAAATCAGTGTACAATATTATAATCATTTTATAACATTCATAAATATACATTAAGATGGCCATATCTTAACAGGACATATAAAGATTCAAATTACAATGTATTTTCTTGACACCCTACACTTCCCGCTTTATCAGATAAAGTTCAAGTTGTAGCGTTAACAAAAAATGTTCCTCCCTGAAGGACGCTGAAATACAGCAATGTTACGTTTAAATACGTTATGCCCTTTAAAAGCCTGGGAACTTTTGAACATATAAATGAAACCTACACAGTATTCTCTAATATGGCTTTAGAAGCTGTCTCTCTTAACGTAATGTTTTATTTGCTCTTGCTAAAAATAAAATATATTTGGCTTTATGGAGGAGATTTATTCTTCTTTATCATTCTCTAGATGGAACATTCCACAAAGGTCTCATAATGTCTCTGTTTCGGAAACTGCTCTATGCCCACAGTACCGAGTCCGCAACTGTTAAATGTATAATTGTATATTATGTATGCTGCTAAACTGCTTTACACATAACTTTTAAAATGCCGTATGGTCTTTTATATTTAAAATATTGGCTATTTGCACAAACCCAGCAAGATTCTCAGAAAAAAAAATTTGCGCCACCGAGTTTTCTCATAAAACCATCTTTATCTGTCAGAAATTGGAAATGTGCTTGGATGGAGTGACCCTTTGGTATTTAAGATTTGCTTAGTTGTGGAATCTGTATAAATCTGGCTTTATGTAAGTTACTTATTGCATTTGTCTTTTTGTAGAAAATAGGAATGCAGAAACGTGTGCTGTTTGTTCTGTATTCGCTGGATCTCAGGGTAAAGTAATCCGTGTGTATCAAATCACAAAGAGTGTTGAATAAGAGAGAAAATGGTAAGCGTATTACAGCTGCCTGAGTATTCCTCGGCACTTGGCTTTAACCCGGAATCTCCCAGTCATTTCTTTTAGTCTCCAGATACAAGAGTGGGAGACTGGGGAACTTGGGTTCGACCCAGTATCAAGTTTAGTAAGTCTCCAGATACAAGAGTGGGAGACTGGGGAACTTGGGTTCGACCCAGTATCAAGTTTAGTAAGTCTCCAGATACAAGAGTGGGAGACTGGGGAACTTGGGTTTGACCCAGTATCAGTTTAGTAAGTCTCCAGATACAAGAGTGGGATACTGAGGGCCTCTCAAAAGGAAGACCCAGATAAAGCCCTGCTCCATCTACCCAGGGTATTGGAGGTTGGTCACACAGACTCCCCACCAACTTTCCACCTTCCCATGCCCACTTGCCCCTGCTCCCACCAGTTCCTTCCATTAAGGGCTGTCTGGGAAAACCACAGCTAATCTCGCCCATTCATGAAGCTGCAACCCCAAGAGAGAGCTCTATGTAGTCTATACTAGGAAGTTCCCAGGTGTCGAGGGCTAGATTGGCTATGCCCGCTTTCTACTCACTAAAACCTCCTCGCACCCACTTTTGACCAGCTGGGGTAGCCCTACGCCAAACCGAGAAGAGAGGGAGCTCCGGACAGCCATCACTAGAAAGTTCCCAGATACGCGCATGGGGCAGTAGTAATATCCCTGTTGAAGGCTTCTATTTTGTGTTCAGCATTTTTGTTGTGTTGGCCCAATAAAAGGCACTTAAAGGAAGCACCAAGGCAACAAAATCCCGCAGCAATAAAGTTTTATTGAATGTTACAAATCATCCAGAGCAGCCGCATTTCTCCACACCTAAAACGTTTTGTGTATGAACGCTTGCTAATAAGTCTATCACCAATGACTACATCTTTTCATGGGCCAATACAACTATATTCATTATATCTATTCTTGTTCAGCTAAATACAATTTGAGTTTTTGTATTCTTGGTAATTAATGGATCCAGTAAATTCTGCAGTGTCTCTTTTGGGACGTTCCAAGATGGGATTTGAATTCCTAAATTCCTAAATTTGGATGGGACCATTTGCCTTGATACTCGCCTTAAATTGAAAGTCCGTGAATGCCTCTATAAGGTACAGCCTTCATTGATGTGAATGTCAAAAGGAAGACCACAATGATCATTGACTCAAATGGCACCAGGGGGACAAAAATCCCAAAATATATGCTTCTTGGAACTTTTGTCATGAAAACTATAAGGTCTCTTGTCTTATCCTTAAACATGTAACACTAGCTTCCCCTAATACTGCAAAATCATTATTATTATTAGTAGTAGTAGTAGTACATAGAAACATGGAAACAATTATGACCTAATTGGTACTCTTTAATTAGAGCAAAAAATACCATAACTGATTCTTTCTAAATATATTAAAGACTTACCATACTGTGTCCCCCCCCCCCTATATTTTCTGATTTGCAAATAAATCTGTTTACAAAATTAGAATTCCTTACCAGCAGACCAAAGCGATCAGGAACGCAAAGTATTTGCCACTGGCAATCAATTCAGCGTATGACACTCTTCATTCTGATACTGAGCAAAGCCTTGGCAGCAGATGAAAATGTAAAAATGTCTCCCGCTCCTAAACGCTTGGATGTTAATAGAGTATGTGATTGGAGCATGAAATGCTTCTATCTTCTCTGCCAAGGGGTTAACGCCACTTTCCTTTCCAGATTTTAATTTACTAGCTGTCTATAAAGAAATCCAAGAACAGTTGATTTCCATGCCTGCTGTGCCTGACAGTGGGGACCCCTATATATATTTTCGGAATACCAGTACCTCCGATAGAGATTAGAAACCTTCCCTTCGTAACTGGCATGCGGAAACATCAAACAATCCACTAGGGATACTTTTGGATTTGTATCAGATTAATATGTTTACGGCCCCTGAAAGCATATAGCCAACCTTTGTATTCTGAAAATGCTTCAACTATGTATGAACCTTTTCAAACCGGTATCTTCATCCACGGCAGGCTTCTTCATTGTCGATTCTGTAGACAGTAAGGATAGCATATTTTGTTCCAAAACTACGGTTCCTTATTCTTTTTATTGTATTCAGTACATAACCTATTTTTTTAATCTTCCATAACTATTATCATAACTGGGAACTTCCCAGCGTATGTCACCAGGGTGCCTCAATTTTCTGGATGATTGTCAAGAGGGGACCTGGTTAGTTATCCATGGTGATGGGCTTGCTGGCGTTAGCCCCGCAAGCAGGCCCAGACTGGCCATCTGGCACACCAGGAAATGCCCGGTGGACCACTGGCAGACATCACTTGATACAGCATGTGGCCAGTTGCTGAATATGCCTAACCACCCGCTACGTGAGCAGAAAAAAAGTAGCATGTGTCCATGTATATCAAGCTGTTAGCTGTACGGCAAGGGGCATCTGACCATCGCCAGTCTGGCGTTTGCACAAAAATCTTAAATGAGTGGAGATTAGGAGAGGAAAAGTAGAGTTACTGAGTATGGCCAGCAGAGAATCTTCAACTGGAACTGTATGCGTGAATGGATCTGTGTTGAGTAACACAATGAGTAGGACAATCAATATATGTTGGCTTCTTGATTTGCACGCGCGTATCACCAGTGGCTCTAATGCATTGTTAGGACATTTCATACTAATATTAGAGATTAGAGACTCTGGGACCTACACAAAAGCATTAGGTTTCTAGAATATAACGTTTTGATTTTGGAAAACTAGTTCCCTTAAGGCAGTGTGTTTTCAAGCTCAGCATTCGTCCCTGTAGGCTATTTACAAACGCAGATGTGGAAGGCTGAGACGGCTGCCCAGATGACACAAACAGCCATTTCTTTTAATAACATTCAATGTTATATAGTGCACAAACATTCCAACAGATGCTGATGCGGAATGGGATTAAATAGCATTTTTTTTTTTTTTTATAATAAACATATATATATATATATATATATACATAGTATAGTATAGTATAGCAAAAGACGTGTTAGCCCGCCCTGTCAGGGAGAGAAAACTACTAACAATGCAGAAATCTGCTTACTACTGTAAATAAGCATTGTATTCCTCCAAATGTTACACCGGAGAAGCAGAACGATTCCGTAAAAGTAAAATTTGGAAAGTAAAATTCTTGATTTATTTATAGGAGCGGAGTGTAACTCTGGCCAGAATCGAGCTGCGTTTTCAGGATAATTCTTGGCATTCTGCTTTGCAATATCTGAGGCTTGTTGTTGATTACTATATTTTCTGGAATAAAAGACAACTACATTTCCCTAATGTGTACAAAAAAACGGCTGTGCCTTATATGCTAAGTGCAAATCAATGTCTTAGTTTTTAGCTTTCAAATGTTCTTGTTCTATGTTCAAAAATATGGTAAATTATGAGAATCCTAGAACACCCCAGGTTTATTGTCTAAAATAAATGAAAAATAGTCTGTAGCCCCTGTGATTAAGAGTTTAATTGTTATATATTTAAAGAACAGAATATTTAATTTCTTCAAGACAAGGCCCAACAATGGTCCACACATTTAGAGCTTGAGCTAGCGTAAAGACAAAGTACGACGTGTCTCTGTATTTCAACAGATACTTGAATAACATTGGCTCCTAATTTATAGCCGGGTAACTTATAGAAACAGCTAGAAAAAACCCAAGGAAAAATGGGTCATGAAATTGCCACATACCTTACTATAGAAACAGCCCCTAGCACCAATTAGGAGAACACGGCTGCAAACTGAATCAGCATTCACCCTTTGTAATTAAAAGCCCTCGTCATTTGCCCTTTGCTTAATGAATTAATGAACTCTGGTTTTTTATACATATATATATATATATATATATATATATATATATATCACAATTATCACAATTATCACAATTCTGGAATAACTGCCCTGTATAGCGAGTCTCTGATCTGCTTCTCCTCGAATTGAAAGTGCAAAGCTATTAAAATCTTTAGTTTATGGGCATTTGTCGATCCAACCAGTTCTCAGCAAAGTTTTCTTAAAATTTTTGAAGCTGAAGGCTTAACCGTGAGACCAACGTAGAAAAGATAAAGAGTTGTGTAAGCTTTTTACGGCCTTAGAGGTCTCTTCGTAAGATGTCTTTTGGAGAGGCAATTTCTGAGGACCCAAACGCTCCCTCATTTGTTGGTCTCATAAAAGTTATAACCTTCAACTCAAGACTTGACCTTCTTTTGGACCAATATTGATTTTCAAGGAAATGTTAGGAAGTATATTTTTATAGCAGAAGGATAAATCATTTCAATATTATGCCAAAACCACATTTTTTAATGTAAACTAAGACATTAAATATACATATTATACATTAAATCACATTTTATATCACTAAAATGCGATTTTTACTTTTAATCTTTAAATGTTGTTAAAGCTCACAAGGCTTGGATTCCTCCAGCATTGTGTAATTTTGGAACTGTTTCTTGGTCAACTTACATCCCTTCTTTACGTAAACAAGTATTTCCTGTTTGGTTAATGGAATAGTCATATTACTTATTATGTGATCAGTTTACTATGTAAACTTATGTCTCCTCGGGACCGTAAACATTGTTGGCCCATAACAAGATCCTATGGCATCAAACATTTCAAATACTTATTGTAACAGAGATGAACACTTTAGTTATTAGAGTTATTAGACGCTGAAAGTTATGGCAACATTAAGAAGAATAATGATGCATTTTAATAAAATAATTTAATTCATGAAAATGTTTGTTTTTTTATGGTTCCTCTACACGTGACATGACTATAGCCTCAGAGTGAAATCCTCTTCTCAGAACTCCAGTGCAGAAAGTCTTTAGTCTTAGAGGTTTTTTCCAAATGTTTTAGATTTTACTATCTCTTTAAATCAAAGTTTCCCATTACATGGATGTCCAACGAACATTAATTCATAGCGAAGGAAGGGAAAAAAAAGTGTTTCAGGAAAATGAGAGTTCAGTTTAAAACATAATTTTAATAAATCAAAGTGACTATTATTATGTATTTAGCCCTCTGGCTACAGAACGGTTGATTTGGTATGAAAGAACAGCTTTGATTGAACACCTGCTGCCGAGCTGTTCGGTGGTGGCGGAGTCTCCGAGGGACACTCAGCGGTTGACCATGAACATGATTTTGCAGTTACTTCATTTTAGTTCTTTGGAAAGTTTCACGTCTCTTAATGACCTTTATTTCCCCCTCTTTTCTTTTCTTCCTTTTTTTTTCCCTCTCATTACTTATTTCTTTTCAGACCTGAGTTTCTATGGGTATGTATTTTGTTTTTCTATTTCATTTCTATCTTATCAGTAGCCACTGGCCTGCTTTGTTTTTTAAAGCCCGCCGATGTCTATGAATACTAATGGCACTCGATGCCACTAAGTGCATTCGTTATTTCTAAATTGGCAATACTCTGCTTCAAAACAAATCTGTTCTTTGTAATAAAACACTGGGAGAGATTGACCTGATTCTTTGAAATAAACTCTCACAAAAAGTTCTCTTAGAAATAAATTGACCAAATTGAGTTTGGGAACTTTTTTTTTGTACATAAAGATTCCACCGGCCTCTTGTCGCTCTACAGTTGATATAAACGTTGCAAAATGCCTAAATGAAACGCAATGGCGTTGAAAACAAATTAGCAACCTTTGGCGCTGCAGCTGCTCTTTGCCATAGTGTAAAGGCTTGAGTTTAATGTGCATATATAATATATAAATCTTGATTAACGGGACACTCCAGTGTACGAGGCTGCATCATTAACGGAGAAGGTGTATGATTGACTCTTCCTGGTGTGTGAGTATTTTAATATACATTCTTCAACCTGAAAAAACAACAAATAAGGTAATTAGCTTTAGGAGAAGCTGCAGCTCCTGAGCTGCAGTGCAATGCCCCCGGCATAGTTCAGTTTTGATGCCACTGAAATCAGCAGGAGAACTTTCCGCACAAGTGCACAGAGGTCTTGTTAGACCCACCTCGTAACCCTCACCGAGCCAAGCCACACACATCAATCAGATGGTCGGCCTCAAGACCAGCCCTTGGAGTGGCCATTCCGGCCCTGATGATATACAGAGGACTAAACCTAGTAGTCAAGGAAATATGTCTACATCATGAGCTATTACTTATTACCAATGTATTGTCTCTAGTCCTTATTGCGCCAAGTTTCAGAACATTAAGGTGCAAAGTCCTGCGATAATTGAAACCGTATTTTATAGACATTATAGCTGAACGATAACCTTGAGAGACTTGGCATTATCTTGCTGTTTTTGTTAATTTTTAGTTGATTAAGAAAATCAAACCGTAATTTTCCTGTACTAATGATATTTGCATTGTAATTAGCTTCTGTGTTATTGAGGTTAGAGTGAAATTACGCGTCTTCTTAGGGATCTGGGGGTATGCTGTGGATATCGGTGTGAAATAACGGTTAATACAGGCAAGATTACATAGAATCCAGAAGTTTAAATTAATATTTACTTTT
Source organism: Spea multiplicata (assembly GCA_009364415.1). Classification (NCBI taxonomy): domain Eukaryota; kingdom Metazoa; phylum Chordata; class Amphibia; order Anura; family Pelobatidae; genus Spea; species Spea multiplicata. Next base: position 18,702 of record VKOC01000823.1, on the reverse strand, counting down.
GAGACAGAAGTCTGGAATTTTAGTCTAGTCCTGCATTCCGTTCCTTAACCCACTTATAGCAGAGCACTAAGCATCTTAAAAATAATCCATGCCAGTGATTCCATTATTAATTCATAGTTCATATGCAAATGCTTAGATTGTTAAATCATATCTTTTCATGTAGAAATATCAATTCAAGAAAATCCAAGTCTTCGCCTGTATTAGGCCGGTCCTTAGTTATGAACATACCTGGGTGGCTCCCGGTATATCAGCTGATTTTGTATCCAGTACAATCTTTTAGTCTTTGACTGGTGGGCCCAGCTTAGTCCCTGCCTAGTTGTATTCCTTCTTTCCTACCTGAACCTCTCCTGCTTGGTGGTCACGTCCCCGCTTCTGCATCCATCTGCACCCCCTACTTCACCAGTTGGGTTCTATATAGGAAGGGAAGGTCAGAATCCAAGGCTGGGGTGTGAAGGTCCCAGATATTGTTTAGGATCTTTACCAATAACATTTTAAGACAATTTGTTACAACTAAACTCTGTGAAATGAATTGTAGCCCATTGCGGGTTTATGAGTGACACAGATTGTAGGTAGAAACTCGGGAGTTGGACCTATTTATTTTTTTGCTTGAGTAAAGTGTGTGGGAATTCTCACCATGGGTCGATTCAGTTAATATAAGGGTTTTGCCATATTTGTAAATATTAAGTATCGAAACCTGTGTCTATTTTAATGACAATCCTCTTGACCAATGGACCGACCAAGGCTTAACACAGCATCTTCATACCTTATACCACACGTGATACATATACACTGGTTTTTATAGTACACCCGAGTGTGAATTGAAGTCAGATCATTATTTTAATGTTAAATTAAATATTAAACCATTTTTTCTCTGAGGGTAAGCTCAGAACATTCTGTTGGGAATTGTTTCAGGATTTACTCTAGAAGAATAAACTGACTAGTAATTAAAGAGGTGTGTGCTGCGTTTACATATGATTATTATATACAGTACTGTGTAGTTCTGTAGTAATATGACCTGAAAATGTTGGGGGACTGGATAGAGGTGTGGTTGGTGGTGTGGTTCGAGGAACAATGTCTACCTTACCATTCTGGCCACCGTTTTACACGCCATGTATCTACTCTGAGGTGTCTGCTGTAACGGCACCAACCGCCACCATTTCACAGTATGGTGGGCCAGCCAGGGGCAACTGAGACCACCGTGATCCCCACTGCCTGCAAAAAGCAGGCCAGTGGGGATGCTCAGGTAAAATACAGGACTGTGTTCTGATGTACACATTATATCCGTATCGGTATACTGCAAGCCAAGGTCAGTGAGACACCTCCACCAGAATCTGACTTTTAAATGAGGTACTTTGTATAATTGACAGAATATCTCATTTCTTTGATAACGCTTAAAGTGCTGGTACTTTGTGGGTCTCTGAGCTCACACTGTTATTAAGACAATCAGTGGAGGTGTTTTAGACAGGAAAAAACACCGTCACTACAATTCTGGGCACACATTTAAGTGCTCAGTCGTATATTGAATTTATCTGCCACTGCTGACAACTTTTCAAAATGATAAATATTGTTGCCGGCTTTAGATTTACAATATGTAGCTTTAGTAGTTCCACGTTCATCAAATTTGTATCTCTATATTGTGTATTCAGATGCATGGTTTGCTTCAGATTAGGTTTCTATGAGTAGCTTAACTTGTACTGAATAATAATTATAAATAAAAACATTATATATAACATATATATATGTTTCCCTATATAAAGTGTATATATAGAAAAACAGACCCCTATCCCTGGCACTCAAAGGGTATAATGTCTAACCCAATTACATAAATAATTAATATCTCATATGAATAACAACAAATTCAGCATTCCGGCTGCAGATAAACTATAACACAGTATTTAGTGCTGAAATAAAAATATTTTTCTTTCTTTTCCCTGTAAGGAATTTCACTTTTAAAGACAAACTTATATTTAAAGCTAAAGCTTACACTTTAATGAAAATTGAACTAAATTTGTCTGATACCGTTCTATATTATTAAAATATAATTTACCGTTCTGCGGAATGATAAAATTGAATTCATAGTGACATAATTAAGAAAGTCAATTAACGCCAATTGCGGAATGGATCTCTTTTCTGTACTTATCAAATTATGTTGTATATTTTTGGTAATATGACGATTTTACATTCTGAATGTAATTTATGGTAGTCTAATTTGAATTAATTGTAATCTTCATCAAAATATCAAATCACGTTTTTATAGCAGACCATTCATAGAAATTCCCTGTCTTGTCTAATCGTTGAAATATTTTTTAATTGACTTTTGTATTGCATTATATGTTAATAAGCTATTCCACCAATAGGAATAAATCATTGGATATAATGCATAAAAAATATTCTTATGCAAAGTTTCAAAAGTGGTTTTCTAATTATAGCAGCCAATAGAATGTTGGGTTTGGGCCACAGGTTTATCTAAAGAAAATAGGTGCTAGAGCACTCTTTGCAAATGTTTTTTTACCTGCCAAACAACTGTTCCCGACATTTTGTATTATCGTTGAACTCCCCTGGGCATAAAATACTACCTGGGAACTCTCAGGGTTTGAACCTGTGTCCTAGGGTTTAACACCAGTTTCAGGGTAAATGGACAAAGTCTCTGGTCCATACAGTCTGAAAATGACTCCTTCAATACTACGTTGGGTTGTTCCAACTGATTATTTCTTACTGTTTTACGCGTATTAGTATTCTTAGTATTCTTAGTATTCTAAGTATCTAAGTATCTCCTACCAAGTAATGGCTTCCATAAGGACCATTATTAGAAGCAAAGCTGTGGCTTCGATTGGGATGAGAGGAGTAGCTTCCCCAGGAGCTGTAAGGTGAGGAACACGGTTGAGCTCTCTGGGGCGTATGTGACATCAGTATGGGGAGACACCTTCGATCTCACCCCAAGAGCTCCAGTTGTAGCTCTAATTAGAACAATTTGGTTGCTACCAGTAGTGAGTCCCTACTATAGAACCTTACCAGCTGTGCCTAAAATTCCCCATCTGAGTGCCAGAAAGGTGCATGGCAAGAGGTTTTCTGGCTGTGGACATACTTGATCTATATTACAAAACATTTCTATTCTCTATTCACGAAGAGTTTAAACAAGTTATGTTTGTCCATTCCTTAGCTTCTTTGTTACATGAAATGTTTTTATAAATCCTCTTAATATTGTTTCATAATGTATCACAGTGCATTTCCATGTATCAGTTTTCTTTTGAAATAAACATTTTAACAGAATTGCATTTTTAAATGACTTCTACTTGTATTGGTTGAATTATGGATTTGTTGACGTTTCTCTCTTCTCTGTCAAACCTCTGAAAATGAACCATGGAAACATTGGGAATGACTCACTTTTTTTATACAGAGTTCTTTTTTTTTAATTCACATTGTAAAGTCAATAATCAGACAGATCATATGGAATTTCTTCTATGAAGCTGTTTAATCCATCTAGCGAAGAATCCTATTATTCTGCGAGGATTAGATTTCTCTCACGCTAATCACTTAATTATAAATCAGCATCAGAAGAATTAGTGCCGTCATTCTTTGCCTGTCATTATTCTGTGTGCTCACCTTGCAACGGAAGGGTAAAAATGGAATTTTTCGCAAAAAGAGACATTGTGTTGATGTCATAAGGCGGCCTAAGAAGTCCACAAGTAGACTTGGCTTAATGACAGCAATCTCTAATACATTAGCGTTCCTTAGAAATGTTGTGTCCAATCCGACCCAGAGCTTGAACCTAGACTTTTAGATTGTAAACTGGAGCTGTGGCCCTCAGAAGCCCCCCATTATTGCCAGGAACGCTGTATGAAACTGCCATAAGTCTTAGTAGCCAGCTCACGGACATGGTCCTCAACTCCTGTTGTATCTGTATGTGTAAATGTGTCTTTGTTATGTATTTGTTAACCACCCCCTATTTAAATTGTACTGCGGAGTATGACGGAGTAAAGAATAATGATACATATGGTGCCTGGGGTATGAATGTACTTCTATCTATGTGTAAACTGTATATTATTTTTATCACAGTATACTGTACATACATTGATGCAATATCAGTGATTTTTTTATTTATGTTCCCTTTTTTTTCCCTTCTGCATTGTTTTATAGAACATTCATATAAAATCGTTGGCAGATGACATGGTAAGGTATTCATGGCAAGACCATGACCCGCATGCTCCCAATGACCACTGATCAAGCGAATGCATGTCTTAATGCTCATAGATCATTATGCATTGATTTCATGTACATAATCTACCCAGTCCATTATGCTTTTAAATGTTTCGCATTTCTAATCATTTGCTGTGTATGAAAATCAAGTTATTTGCCGTTTGAAATAATTGCATTTAAATGGCTGCATTTTATTTCACTGCTAAAATTGAAAATACTAATCTCTTTCGTTTTCCTTGCCACCATAGTCTGTTCTGTAGATGCACTTAATTTTTGCTTCTTTAATTGCTTTAACATAAATGTCCATCAACATTCATAACTCTCAATGTGCTGGAAATGATCATATTGTGTGCATATTAAAAAAACTGCTGTGGAAATAGTAAAAGCCAAATTCAATGATCAGAAAATCAGAAGATGACACAGAAAAATGGTAAAGCTCAACTGATGTAGGTTCACTTTGATGGGAGCTTTAGTTGAGAATAACCTATATTTATATGGCTGTCGGATTTTATAGTCATTGGGTTTATGGGCAAATTCACTGGATGCCCTCGTACAGAGTTTCATGATTTTCTCTGCTCTCCCACCTCCATTAAAAATTGCAAATAAAGTGTAAGATTAGTTATGGATTATACACAGGCAGGGCCAGACTGGCCACCTGGCAAACCAGGCAAATGCCCAGTGGACCAGTTGACGATGCACACTCACCTTTTACTGCTGAGTGGTGGATCCCGCCATAGCATGTAGCTGTCCGCCTTAAACTGCTTTTTATCATGAGTCACAGCAGATTCGGCTTAGAGTGATGAAATAGAAAATATATTTGCCTACATAAATGGGGGGAAAACCTGCAAATGTGGCAAGTTTTGCTTCATATTTCAGAATCTTCCATTTTGCCTGCAAACATCACATTTTCCTTTAAAGGCACAGTTGACGGTGCTTAAATGCCACACTAAAGAAGAATTCTATAGAAACGGCATCTCTGCAGCTGCAGCTGAGCTCCACTACACACGGAACCTACAGCACTTTTGTATCACGTAATATGAGGATATAGTTTTACATGCGACGGAATGATCATACACAATTATACTTCATACCTTAATTACAACTGTAGGTTTCACTAATTCGTCTGTTTACTTATTTGCTTGATATACAGAATAACTTATAGGTGGTAAATATTTAATGAAAGGGATTGTATAATTGAAAATTCTAGCATTTGTAATAATCTTATAATTTAATACTCTTGTTGCAAGGAGGGATTGGAGTTAATTAAATGCTTAAGGAGTCACTTACTAATAAAGTATATGAAATTAAATGTAACAGTAGAAGGACTGTACATAAAAGTGAACAGTGTAATAAACTTCAATTGTATGTAATATATATATATATATATATTATATATTGGATAAAGAGAACCCAGACACTCACACAGACATACCCTGACACTAACATACTCAAAGACACATGTTCACACACTAACATACTCAGACACACGTTAGCATACCCACACACACTTTCGCTAATGTACCCAAACACCCTACCCAAAGACACATTTTCACACACTAAAAATACCCACACACATACTAACATCATACCCAGATAAAAACACACGCAAGTACACTAACATATACACATACATACCCAGACAAAGACACATGTTCAGACACTGACATACCCATACAAACAATGACATAAACAGACACACATCAACATACCCAAAGACACATGCTCACCCACTAACACACCCAGATACACACTAACACCCCCATACACACACACAAGAACACTCACTTACCCTGCAAAGCCTCAGCCCGTATTTGATGCAGTAAGCAGCTGTGCTACTCCCTCGGGTCACGCAATGGAACAATATGTGACCCCGCTCAAACCCGCCTCATCCTAGAAATCAAGGAGATAAAGAGCTAAGTCCTAACTCCCAAAACATGCGGATGTCTATGTTGGGGAGAAGCAATTGCCCTGTTTCCCCCACCCCCGATCCACAAATGGAGATTATTGCTGGTGGGCCTTCATTAAGAGGAGTTCCTTAATGGGTCATAGTTTATTTCATTCTATACGGTTCCAAGGTTCTATTTTAGGTTCATTTTTTTTATTTTTTTTGGTTCTACTAAAAAAAAGATTATTTACTGAAACAGCTTAAAATATATCAGAATTCAGAACATGTTCGGTTTAGTCAACTTCCTTATTCTGACCATAGCACGCCTTTTACTAGGCATTGTAGGTTTTCTGATTCCGATGCAGCCTTTTATAATGTATTTTCTACATTGTCCCCAGTTAAAGGTGAGACGTAGTTATTCTAAAACACCCACAGATTGTAGCGATAGGTAGCAGTTTCTTAGCAACAGAAAAACAGTCCTATTAGCGAACATTTACTAATCAGTATTATTTTCATCCAGAATCTGGCCAATTTGTATTTTATGTCATTTTGTTAGATGATTGTAATTATTTTGTGCTGTAAATTGTGTCCCTTGTTTATTAGGTGCCACTAATGATGTTCTGAACCTCCTACCTGCGTGATTTGTTGTAGATGAGGTTAATTCTTAAGACTTTTTAACATCACAGGTTCACTCTTATGCCGCAGAATTTCCCATTATAAATCCAATCAATTCATCTTGCAGTCCTGCTAAATTGTACAACTTCACATATTCATGCTTCAGCTCAATTTGTGCACAATTTATCACAGTAGATGATCACAATATACAATTGTGCTATAATTATATTTTTAAACCCTTAGAAACACAGCACAATATTATGTATAATATCAGGAAAACCGATGGTGGACGCTTTAATGCTGTGCAAGATCTGTGATCAATTTCAAGCTCAAATAAACGTGTTAAAAATATATATATTTATATATATTGTTAAATGTGGCTATATATATATATATATATATTATATATATATATATATATATATAGGGGCTGACCTTGAAATAATTAAAATATTAACACTTTAATAGAATTTTGTTAATTAATCACAGTTCATATTGCAAAACCATGAGCATCAATATGGAATTGCCCCCCTTTATGGCTATAAAAGACGCCACTCTTCTGGGAAGGCTTTCTACGTGATTTCGGAGCGTTTGTGTTTCAGAGCACTGATGTTGGATGAGAAAGTCTGATGATTAGCTCAACAATTCATCCCGAAGATGTCCAGTTAAGGTCAGGGCTCTGTGCAGGTCACTCATGTTCCTCCACACTAAACGCACACAACCATGTCTTTATGGTCCTTGCTTTGTGCGCTGGGGCACACCTTTAAAGTAGGCACTATGCATTTCATTAGGTGGTGTTCTCCTGACATCCACCCAACCCAGATTCATCCATCAGACTTCCAGATAGCAAAGCAAGCCATCACTCCAGAGAAGGTTTCCTCTACTCCAGAGCCCAGTGGTGGTATGTTTTGTGACAAAGGTCCCATGCTATGAGAGCGCCATATTTAAAGTTATGAGCTCTTCAGTATGACACGTTCTACTGCCAATGTTTGTTTATGGTGATGGCTGCCTACATGGCTGGTTTTATACACCTGTCAATGTCAATGCATGTCAATGGGTGTCAACATACTTTTGGTCATATAGCGTATGTTCAATGCATGAGGATAGTGTTGAAGGAATTTAGTGAGATTCAAATATTTTACAAACATCATGAATGAAGACTCGCAGCCTAAGCAAAACAGTTTGTGGGCTCCGCAAATCAGTTTGCCTCGTAAATCAAATGTAAAAAATATGTATATTGTATTTTTTTTAATATCCCCATTGATACACAGGATATTCAAAATATATATTGCATTCCGAATCCTTTTTCTACCTTTAAAACTTGGTGGTGTCTTTTACTCCAAAATCTACGGCAGATCGCAATAAATTCATTACTGCAAGACGGATCAAGGTCACGCGTTTCTTTCACTGGCGGATTCTATGGATAGAGACCCACTTTGTGATTGTTAGCTTCTCGCTGACGCCTTAATTATCGCACCATTAGCATGTCATGATGTGTAACTCTTCCATACACTAATGAGTTTATTCTCTTTTCCATTACCGATAATGGGATAATGTAGCTTTGTGAAGGAGTGTTACATTTTAGCAATATTTAAAGCATACGCTGCATGTTTTCCCTGCAACCTCTCCATTTAGTAATAAAAAAGATCCACTTTTCATTTAGTAAGGGAACATTTCCTAAAATACCGTGATACCTAGGTACCTATATTAAATATTCCAAAATAGCATATAACAAAGCTGGTATTTGGGTTATATTAAAATCGTTTAGCGTGAATGAGCTGCAGTGCTCAGAGTATGACCTCCTTCTGTTATATGACATAATACATTTTTTTGGTGCTGTACTGTAGTTTACTGTTAAGGAGGTCATAACTGGAACATTATTTCTTCTTTGCTGCCTCTTTTAGTAAATCCATATGTATTACCGTATGTCTCAAAGGCTTTCAATGATCATCAGAGTCACCGTATAGAGACCTTTTGTAATGTTGCTGCTCTGACAAGGGCTAAGGTATATTTACTCTCTCCTACTTCAACTCTGTACAACACAGTCACTAAAAACATTTAACACACAGTCCTTGTTTTGGACCGTTAGTGCCCCTTTGGGAGGCAAATCCTTGCGCCCCTCTTTCGTCCCTGATATCCCTCTTTTCTAAGAATGTTTGCTCGGTACAAGTGTAGCACAGTGTTCCACAACCATAAATGTCAAGATAGATTACACAGAAACAGCAGAAAGTAGATTTGGAAATGAAATTGTACAAATTAAATACTGTTTTTTTTCGGTCAATGGCTCTTAACAACAATATCTCTTGGCCAACTCATACGTACAAGCACCCATGATTTTAGACCGAGTTAAAGGAAAAGTGCAATGCCACTTCCATCACTCTATAAAATAACTTTATTGTAAAGGTTAGTTGACTTTTAATCCAGGGATGCAAGTTTTGTTATTTTTTCCCTTTTATTTTTTTTAGCGTGACAGGTTAACAAGTTTTCGGAAATCAGCTGTAAAGAAAGAAAAACCTCTTATCCAGCATCCCACTGATTCTCAAATGCCAGCGACCGAATTCCCCGCTCCCCAGCTACTTTTTGATGAACGTTCATTGAATCTTTCGGAGAAGGAAATTATGGACCTCTTTGAGAAAATGATGGTGAGATTTCTAACTGTTGCTTTGTCGGATTTGCTTAAAAGACAAGCCATGTTCTTTACTAAATTGCCTCCGTAATACAATAATTGAGAGTTCTGTATTACCCTTAATAAGTCTGTAACAGTTCAACTCTTTGATTCAAATACAAACGCAGTGTTAAAACTCCGACTTCTGCAACTTTGGGAAACAAATTTACAAATACAGTAAATACTTTTTCCAGCTCGTAGAACACAGACACATTCTATAGCATGGACATGGCGATAAATATGTATGCCTTCTTTAGCCTAATTTATGACACAATACATATGTCCATATACATATACATATGAGGACATAACAACAATCATCTGTTCCTAAGCAGGTCTGAAAATTAGGCAAATACAACCTCAGATTAACAAAAACACATGGCATATTATACATTGTCAGGATTTATTCAACAAAAATAAAGCCAAAATGGAGAAGCCATGTGTGAAAAACAAGTACACCTTCTGATTCATTAGTCTGTAAAACCACCTTTAGCAGCAATATTTGCTATTTTATTTACTTTTATTCAGCCAATCCCCTTACAGAGGTAATTCTTTAATCAAATTTGGTTTTACTATTTTTTTAAGAGACCCCTAGAATACAAGCTTGTAATCAAGTGGCACAAGGAAAAGACAAGGCTCAGAGGCTTTGTTTCCATAGCATCAGAAACAGCTACATAAATAGACCTTTGTTTGATTCTGTAAATTTAAACCTGCTGAGATAAATAATTTTCTTAGAATATTCACTTTGATTGGGTAAAATATCTATTTAAATGCTTGGTAGCAGATAATTTCTCAAAAGGTAAGACTAGTGGTGAAATAAGGGTTTGATAGCTTTTTACTATTTTTTTCATAGATTTTTACAGAATATATACTCTTTTTACTAAACTGCTGGTAAAATAATGACCAGGTGGCAACCCCAGAGTGCATGTATTCAAGAAATCAAAGTACAAATCAACATGAATGAAAAGCCTAATTTAAATAAATGGCCCTGGAGCCGTATCTGCTTTTATTTCTTAAACATAGAAATAGTCGGGAGTCTAAAAAAAAGTCTCTTGTAAAGCAGCTATTTAATGTAGGGCCCGGAAAACATTACTAGGTAAAATCCTCTTGTTGCTATGGATTGCTAGTCATACATAAAATATGACAATTACGAGCAAAAATACTTTTTTTACATTGCCTGTAAGCTTCAATATGCTAATAGGGTTTTTAATTAACTGAGTTCTTGGAAGATACAAGAAGGAGGTCCTGAGAATCTGCTCTCTCAATTTGTAAAAATATTATTTTAATAAAAAGTAATCACTCATTTATATGTTTATAAAAAAGTCATATTGAAGCTTTTTTTTAAAAAAAGGTTCTCAATAACTAGGATTTCCCATGCCGTCTCTGTGTAGGAACTTCTACGGTGATATATAGGACATAGACACACTGTGTCTTCAAGGGGTTAATATTTTGCACATTTCTTAAATGTGCTGCTTCAAAAACTTCAAAAAATTTAATGTTTTTTAAACTAAATTTAACATTTGAACATAACTCCTAATGCTGTGAACATTATGAACAGAATAAATATTTTGCATAGTACAGTTTTCAACCACAAGACCTATGCTGTATGTGTTGAGGGACAGAAGCTTCAGAGAAGAATTAGGAAGAGAAAACAATAACAGCGTATCCTATAGATCAGTCCAGCTTTACTTTACTCCAATGATAGATAAACGATACAAACTTACAGGTAAACGCCTTGGCCTCGTGGACCTCACTATACATAAGAAGGTCAAACTCCAGTGAGCTTCTGCCGTGGCAAGAGCTTTGCTATCCTGAATAACAGCTAAATCAGTGTAATTTCTTCTGTCACCTCACCCATTGAATAATGCATTATAGAGGGCCAGCTGAGTTATTTTTGAGTCACTGGAGATATTTGCCAATGATGTCCTTTAATAAATAGTTGATTGAAGGAGATGGAACCATACATTTTCTGGCAACTCCTACCTTAGTGAATAAACCTCATGGTAGGTAAAATTGAATCATTTAAACCCTTTTTATACCATGAATATTTTTATACTCTTCTTGCATGAAAAAATCAGCACGAATGCCCATTCCCCATTGTATCCTTCCCATACATGCAATGCATTCTCTGTGCCTTAGCATTATCCTTATGAACAAAGACTCTAGGGAAAATGGAATGTGACTACAGAGATTGGAAATGAGGCATCTGGCTCTATTTATTCCTCATACCATTACAACTCGATGATTCGAGGGACAAATGAATGCATAATATTAATGCTGTAAATACGTTACCCATGTCTGTATCAATAAATATATGCAGGGGGCCCCCTACAAGGCATGCTTAAAATACCCCACTGTGACTTTCCATTTGGGGAAGAATACAATAAGTAGATGAGTTTTATTACACTCAGCATTAAAAAAAAGAGCCATTATGTGATTAGGTTGGCACTATCATTTCCAAAGCATTTTATGATGCTAAATGTTTGATCTTTGCTTTAGCAGTCGTATATTTATTCTGAATGCGTTGAATCATTTCCTATTAAGAAAGAACAAAAGGCACCGCTACATTTACACGGGGTACAAAAAAAGATAACAAATAAAAAATAATAATTTGAACAAAATTATAGTTAGCTATTTTTTGAAACCTCTTTATTATAAGTATTTAAGTAGGTAGAATGAGGATTTACTACATGGTGGGAAGTTCAACAGAACAGTATTATGTTATCATATCTGACCCAATAAAAAAATATAAACAATGATACAATAAAATTGTGAAATTCGATTTTTTGCATGATTAAACCTTTCAACCTCTAGTTTTTATGTTCTTTATTGGGGGCGTCTTTCTCATAGAAGTAACTCCAGGATTTGCCCTTCTTAATGGCTGAACATGCTAGAGATGGCAATTGATGTCTTGTTAAAGCACTCTTACAAATGATATATAAACACACTTTTTCTTTTTACTGTGAAACATACTTATCTCTAATTACATGGATATATTGTAGTATTATCATCTCTGCTGGTGGATACATAAACGGCATGGGAAAAAAAAAAATAACACCGGTCGTCCAACAGATGGTTAAACTCAACACAAGAAGTGATTTTTCTTCTTGTCATTGTTATTTATAAAAACAGAGAAAACAAACCGATAATCAGGGTTAAGAGGTACTATATGTGTGCATAAACAGTGTAAGATATGTTGTCCAAGAGTCAGACTATTCTATGCTTTACAGGAAGATATGAATCTGAACGAAGAACGCAAAGCTCCTTTGCGGCAGAAAGACCTGGCGCGGAAACACGAGATGGTTGTCCAGTATATTTCTGCCACAGCTAAATCTGTAAGTAGCAAAATATGCCCCGGTAATAAAATCAACGCCTTATCTTCTGCACTTTGTCTTCCCAGTTGTTAAAAAAAATCTATTTTTTTTTGTCTTTCTTGAGTCTTTAACTGTGCCTCTAATGAAGCTCTTTCACAATAATGCATTCTAATATGCCTTCAACTTTGAATAAACAAAACTGTTTCATTAGAATTTAGCCGGCATCTCGGAGCGGCTCCATAATCTGAAACATGACACTCTCGCTACTTGAAACCAATACGACTCAAAATCCACAGCTCTCGGCTAATCCGTGGGATTTTGCCGTTGAAATGCTGCGGTTTATCAAACAAAGTAAGAAGAGTTTTGATGGTACCTTGGTAAATCAAAATGATGAAAGTAGCAGTATCTTGTCATCTCGCACTATATTTAAAGCTCCACTTCGCGGAAGTCTCGAAAATGATCAGGCTACGGCGTAATTCTAAGTGAACTGCATTAAGCTTCTTGACTTGTTCTAATCTCTTGCAGTTACCGTTCTGTTCCTTAAGAGATGCCCACCTTTCATGCCCTCAAACCTTTCAAAATGGTTTGTCGCTGTGAGTTAAAGGATTAGCTCCTATTTTCAGCTTGTAATACTTGGCCAAGATCTGGCTTTGATCTCTAGAATGACACAGAGGTGCAGAGAATACTGATCGTAGGGTCTAAGATTGGCTGTCTCTCTATGATCTTCTGGGTGGAATGTTGAAAGGAGTATCTAGGTTCTAAGAATTCTAAGCTTCTTGAGGAGCAGGTTTGGGGACCTTTTAGAGGGCAGAATACATTCAGGCAGTAGTGAGTGTATTTAAAGGTTGGAGACATTTCTGTTCAACCAAAATGTAAGGGTCAATCGTGCCTAAGATATTGTTTTTGGAAAGTAAAGGTTTGTTTTCTGGTCCATCATCTCTGTTGATTGTCTCTCAATCATTTTATATATAATGCAAAATATTGGGCGAAGAGGGTTATGGTTGCCCCTGATTGCGGGTTTCCAGAAGGGGTTTTCCCCAGGAGATGACATACTAGTGGCATATACTGTATTATTGAGGTTAGAATCCCATGGTGGTTGATTGGTTGCTTCAATGGCAATGGAGTGTAGGCTTTTTAAAACTCTGATTTCTTCACATCGGGCACCTAAGAAATCCCCTGGTGATACAGTAGGGACCTCTATGGTGAAACCTTCGTCTGGCATAATTTGGGCTTAGTTACTCTATATCAGTCGGTCCAGATACATTAGACAGGGTGCAGGGACTGATTAGGTGTATATGATTACCTAGGGTTATTTGAGGAGGGTTTGACTTAGGTTTTAGGGTCTGTAGCTTTGTAGGTCTAGGAAGCAGCTACTGGGGTCAAATTTGGTCTCTGTATTACTGCCCTTCCCATGCGAAGTTTAGGGAGGACTGACATGTTTCCCACTGTGATTAGGATGTATTTGTATCTAATTTTTTAATCTTATTAAATGTTACATTTTATCTGGTAGGGTTTTTTCAGTTACTTCATTAGTTAATAGGTTTCAGCATTGCATGATGTTTGTCGGTTCCCAAATGAAATCCTTTTTAATTATCCGTTTTTCTGTGTATTATGCAGTGTCTGCTGTACATTTTACTTTATATATATATATGCAGTAAATAAGCATAGAAACAAGTGGAAAGCGTTCTTAAAAGCATTTCTGATTTAAATGAGCAATTCATAGTTGACCATAGCTGGTCTTTTACCACACAGTGGGAATCGGAACACCTGCTGCTCGGTATAAATTTGTGGGCCTGAACAGATGTCAAATGAAAAAAAGATTATAAATAAGTTTGTTCTCATCAGTCTCACAAAAATCATATTATTGAGAAATGTGTGAAAGTTAAAGTAGTTCTTTTTTTTAAATATGTATAGAAGTTTACTTTTCCCCAGAAAAAAATGTCAATTTCTGCATATAAATACAGGCACTTCACTAGGGAAAAAAAAAACCTTTTAGATGATGGAACGTGTACACGGTTTACAGCACCTGACAATTCATCTAAAGAAATACTCACCTGAGGCTGTATCTGCAGCCCTGCAGCTAAGGCTGCCCTCCTCATCCAGGATTCTTGGTGCTGATTGGCTGTTTGAAGCAGCTAATCAATTGCAGGAAAAGGCCACTGATAGTAGGAATGTTTTCCACACGAGGTCCTGAACGCCTACAACATTACCTGAGCCAGCGATGTTGGATGGCGATGTTGGATTGCGATGTTGGATGGCGTGCAGGTCAATGTGTCCAGCATGGTAACTAACTGGGGGTGTGGAAACCAGGAAATAATTTAAAGGGGCCACAATGCTCTCATATGCATTAAAGTGCATATGATGGCTGTAGTGTCTGTTTAAAGTTATTATAAAATAAAAGATTACCAGCATGTCCCTTGTCTCCTCTGGCTGAGAAATCAGAAAAGAGAAGTAAGGAGTAGCATATAAAATGCATATAATTTTTAGTAGAAAGTAACTAAAATAAATTAAAAAAAAAATAAAAATAAAAATAAAAAAAAAATAGTATGAAAATATATAATAATTAAATAAAAAATAATAATAAAATTTAAAGAAAATTTTAAAAATCTTCTAAAGCTTTTACAGGGCGGTTAATCTGTGCACTTTACACTAACACACACACATCACACACACATATATATATATATATTATATAATTAAACACTGATAACTCAATTTCAGTATTGAATTCTAAGCAGGGCAAGAGCTAGGAATCAGCAGAATTGTAGAAATCTGCTTTTTTAGTGACCACAGGCAAAAATATGTTTCAACAGATAACTGACTCTGTGCCCCGAGCATGAAGAATCTTCATTTTCATGAGTATTAGGTAATAGAAAAACGTTTATTGGAATAGCGCGATTAATCTTTTTTTTTCCCATTGGGGCAATATAGCGGCACTAAAGTTACTTTAACCTTTTCAGTGCCCAAGGCGTGTTTCAATAAAGGAGTTAACCAATGAGCCATGTATATGTGCACTTTTAAGAAGAAGCAGCCATTTTTTTACCAGATAAGCAGGATTTTTTTATATATTTTTGTTCAGTATTGTACCTACAGGCAAAACACAAGTAATTCTGTGAAACTTAGTCAGCATGCAGAACGCAGATAAAGTCGCATGAATAATAATGTGTTAATTAAATTAATTAGTTGCCATAATTGGAGCTTTTTAACTTAATGCGCCTATGTGTCTAATGACTCAAATTGTCTCTTTTTTTGAGTTTTTTTTATCTTTATGTATTTTGTTGCTTTAAGCATCCCCCCCCCAATATTTCAGTTGGCCAAATTGGGGCACATTTGTTAGGGGGGTGTTACTAGAGGAGGGAGTGGGCAGGGCTATATGTGAAGTGGGATGGGCTTTGGGCATGGTCAGCCACTCTATTTAACCAGTGAACCGCCAGGACGTAGTAGCCACGTCGGAGCTACAGTATTGAGATCTCTAGCGCAAAAGCTTCCCGGGCCAGTTATGGGAGATCAGAGGATTCCTGGGTGGGCCCAAAAACAAATATTTTTAATACGGTTGGCATAAATCTTTATGACTATACAACCATGGAAACATATCAGCAAAGTCTTTGTTGAAATAATCAGTTTAAGATATTTCTTCATTATCTGAAGCACTGCATCCATCTAATACATAGACTTTAATAATAAAGATGGGTTTTAAGATGATTTGTTAATATTTCGCATAGGCTGGCTACAGGCTTACTGCGGTATCACTGATTATGAAGCTTTAAAGATTTCCAGTATTCAGCTGAGTTTATTAAATGCCGTATTTCGGATTATTTATGAAAGGACAGAAAGTAAAATGAGATGAAGGCAAACCTCAGTAGTGGCGGCTTATTCAGTAGGAGCTTTTTAAATAAATTTGAGGATTAAAGGTCACTTGATGGGGGGCTTCCCTGCTGCTATGCCGCAAAGAGGATGGTTTATAAAGATGCTACAAATGCAAACAAAAAGGCACACAATCCAGTTGTCAACATGTCTTTCTAAACACCATAAAACCATAATTCCACATGAATTTGAAAACTACTATTGTTAACTAAGTTTGATTTTTCATAGTTTTTATGCAATTTTGAATTATTACGATTTCACCCCCCCCTCTTTTTATCATTAGTACATTTAATGAATTTGCTGATTTGCATTTCATAGTGAAATTTGGTTGCTAATTTCGGATAATATAGCCGTTCATTTTTCCATATCACTGCAGATTTAAGTTCCGCTGTATAACAAGCGTGTTTTAACCCAAGCCAAGTGCGACGTGAAATGTACGTTTTCTGTAACTGTTATGAGGTTACAGAAATGTTCATCTATTTATTTTGGAGACATCTGGGGAAGTTGTCTTTTTGTAAAAATTGAGGAAAGTAGATATCCAGAGATGGACAAAATATTCCATGCTGAACATTCATAGAAGAATTCATTAAATCAATGACATCATTAAATCATTACAAAAGAGGACGATAAACCAGATTTACAGGAACAGCGCCTCTTATCTCCTCTGCACTTTTTATCTTCGTTGTAATTTTTGCCCTAATATTCTCACTGTTTTCATTATCAAGCTTGTTCTTTGTTTCTCTTTTTTTTTCAGTTACTTCTTTTTACTGATCTGAATAATCGCCATTCTCGCATTCTGATTTCCTTATTTTACCCTCGTCTTCATTCTCTATGGTCCCCATGATCATCCTTTCCGAAGTGACCTGTTTTCCCGGTGTTTCTCTCCCACCCATGAAGTATAACCTTTCTCCTGGTTTGGTAACTTTGTGTCTGCAATAAGGGGCATCACTCATATGGCTGTGGTCAACACTCGTGCCTTCGCTGTTAGTGGTTGCTTGCGAAACTTGCACATAGCTGGATGCAAAGTTCCAAGGCACGGCATCACGGTTTGTGTAATTCCATAACACTTTGGTGCAACCAGAACTCCAACAAATTAGTTGTCATTTCCCAGGGCTATACAGATACAATACCCATTCTGCTGCATGCTTATTTCTCAATGTTAAGAGCCTTAAATAACACGTGTCCTCCTTTAGCCCTTTGTCTGTCTTGCTTTGATTCTATACGGAATTTGTAATGTGATAGTATAGTCGTGCAGTAGTAGAAATTAACTAATTAGTGTCCTTGCTTGAATCTGCTACTAATTGTGGTGTATTTGTTTTTTCACATCCTAATCTCCGTGCTGACCTCCTGCATGCAGATAACTGGGAGTAAAGCCGCGGTGAGTACTAATATTTTCTATTCTATATGTATACATTGTATGGTATGGCTTCTGTTTCTTCTGATGGATGTGTCTGATTTCTGTGCCTGGCCACACATGAAGGTTAGCCTCAAAAATTGTTGACGCTATACAAATAAAATATAATAATACATTTTATTGCAGTTCAATGTATGACCACTAGGTGACAATACTATGAGACAGCCATATCTCCAGGGAACACTTCTGTGTTCCATCTGTGGTTATTCTATGCAGTACGATTAACTTTGGATGTGTTGGACAGAAAAGGCTTGCTTGCATTTTGCCATAAACCGCGTATGCCAAATGTATTTGAGGCTCATTAACAGTGTTTAGTGAACCATAGTTAGGCGGCTGATTTCATTGTCACAATCTGCATAAGTAATAGTTATATTCATAGAACATTTGGGTGAACTTAATGTATGGGATGGCTAGTATAATTGGTGTCATGCTGGTCACAATTAGAGAGGACTGGGCTGTTTTGTGGATGATCTGGAAGGATTAGGTGGAAAGGGTCACTAATGAAATAGAATATTTCCTCTCTCAGAATAGGGCATGCACTATACACCTCGCTCTTGGGCATCAAAGCTTCAGTTTCTATGGCGAAGCAGAAGAGTTCTGTTAGAAATTAATGTTTTCGTTGTTCCCTATACATATATTCGCATTAGGTATGGGTGAGACATGTATTTTTGAACATGTGACATAATTGTCCAAGGTTCTTTCTCGAATGCTAGAATGTAACAGGAATGGTCCAACAAGGATTAAGAAA